>JASGXE010007336.1:0-88781 GCA_030068105.1 Sinentomon sp. SZTP_YWyxl | reverse complement strand
GACATAGAAAAACTTTTGCTGTGGCATCGTTGGACGTTTTTCAGTCTTGGAGGTTGAAATTTGGCAAACAAGTGAATTAAAAAAGCTCCGAATTGAATATGAATCAATCAATCCATGGTAGAAAGGCCAAATTTATTCCAACTTCTTCCCCTACTATGCAAAATCAATTTTCTGTAGGAGAACCTTTACTGACTGGATAGTGTAAGAAATTCATAGAATTGCCCGTTCATTTGGGTCCGTGACTAAAATTAGATTTCTTTTTTTTGTCTGCCCAGCACAGCACCCTATTGTGCAAATGTAACAAAAAAAAAATCAGTTATGTTGTCAACGCAAAATAAAATAATGTATTTTTCAAGCAAAAAGCAACAAAATAAGCATTGGAAGTTGATGCGATACCTTTTCGAAAAACGAAATTGAAGAACGTAAGACTCAACTGATTAACAAAATTATCTTTGAAAATGACTCATGAATCATTCATTAATAATTACATTACATTTGCACAGAAGAAGGAAGATTTCATTCTATCACACACGACAGAGAGCAAACTCCTGAACTGAAAAAAAAAAACACAACAAACCTCTGACTGACAAGGTTATGTCATTTTGTCTAAACTTTTACAATGCATGGATCAATGCACAATAAATGGGAATATAGCATGGTGTTTGATAAAGCCTTATGTGCACGGGGGAGGCGAAACGTCGCCAATTTCAACATTTACTAATGGTTAGAGGCCTATTTGTTTTATTTTGTAACCAATGCACAGTTCATAGAGTGGCAAAATGCATCACCTGACGCCATCTTCATAATGAATGCATGTATGCGCAGACGATTCAAACCAGCAAAAATGCAACATCTGGCACTACCTAAAAATTAATTTAAAGCTGTGCCAGATATCCCTCCCCTCGCCACACATGGCCCATGCTCCCCGGACAGCTCCAAACAAAAAAATACAATCACTTACAAATGCAAATTCGGATCACCTTCAAACGCTTTGCAGAAAGCATGGCACAGCAGCATCCAAGGATTTAATTTTTTTACAGTTTTCGGAGTTTCTACCATCTTGAACCACAACCCATGAAGGACAAGCTCTAAAAATTTCATTGATTTAACTCTTAATAGTTTCCGAAATTTGGCACACTTGAATTGTAATTGTGTTAAGGGATCATACTGAAATCTGAAAAATTCACATCTTGAAGTCCTGAATTGAGCTTTAATTGTGCAGACACGAAAAATCTTGCCGCTTTTGAGATGCATAATTGTATTTTCCCTGGAAAGAAATTCTGAAAAAAATCTCATGATCAGAGTTTCAGTGATGAAGACAGGCACTATTTGGCAACAGTTTAGCACAAACTGGACATCTCTTCCTCTACCCTTCACATCTCAGAGCAAAGGTACATGCTATGCTACATTTGCAATGTGACGAAAAACAAAAATGATGAATCTTGAAAACTAAAAATATCTCGGAGACTTGGCATACATTTTCGTGTTGTTGAGCTGTACCCTCTGCTGTGTCCTACCTTATTCGGTTCTATTGCTAACAAAGATATCAGAGAATGGGTTTCCCATTGTGCCTGCAGACTTTGTTTTTCTTTTCTTCAAAATACTTTCGCAAAAGCAAGGAAAAATTCCATGCATTGCAAAAGCAAGGAATACTTCCATTTTTCGTGGAGCTCCTTAAAATAAATGTGCCAGCCAGAATGGCCATTTATTACCCACACCAAGATCAAGATCACTAACATTTTCACCATCTTAGTTTAAGTAGTATCAAACACACACTAAAGTGTGTTTGCTCGTAGCTGTAACATTGCCAACATCGTATTCATAAAAATTTTAAAGATTTATAGCATATTACATAGCATATTACATTATTTACATCGGTAAGCTAACGTCACACCAAAGCAACACTACCACCCTCTAGACATTCCAGGTGTCAGGAGCGATCTAGCAGGCTGCACTGGCAAGGCATTCTAGGACTGTCTTCCCTCTCCAGTTGAAATGTTGCATGAGCAATGCTGAACTTGGATTTGACCACCTGGGAAGCGACCAATAGGATCTCTTCAGAACTTACCGTAGCATCTGCAAAAACAATAATAAATGATATGAGATAAAAATAAAACTGTTTAAAAACAAGTTCATTCCTGCTTTGAAATACTCCACGATCTCTCATTCATTCCTGACAAAGATGAGAACCTACAAAACAGTTTCATATGCCGGCTCCAGCTCATGAACGTTTTTTGCTCTAACTTTTCTTTTTTAGATATGGCACCAGCAATGAATGATAATCGTAAAGGTGCCGATGTAATTTCTTCTAACAAAACTAAAAATGGAAAAAGAAACAAATCCCTGGCTTCAAAAAAAATTGTTTCGCATCTTTTTCGAGACATCATTTTAAGGTAGTTTTCAGAGACGTTTCAGGGCCGTTTTTTGGTTGCTGGCACTGATTTGACAGACTTTTTGCACAAGCTACAGCTCGTACCTTGTGCCACAGAGGGGCTTTTATTTCATTTTGATCGGTGAAACGGTGGTCGAGAAGTTTGCGAGCAAGAAAGGTGTTAAAAAAGGCCAATGCGTCCAAAATAGGTGTTGAAAATTAAAACTTGGAAAAAATTATGTTCCGGATCGTCATCGAAAATTACAATAATAATTGTTAAAAAGCAAAGTATTTTCACTTTGCAAATTGATCATCATTAAGATTTTAATGATAGGTAAATTAAAAGTGTAAATAGGGTATGTATTTATAACAAGAAATTTATTTCATCACTTTCACGCCATCATCAGTCAAACAACTGAATTCTCCGTTAGAAAAAAATCCCATCATCTGCTGGTCAGTCCACTGACAAACGAAATGCCATGCTGAATATGGGGATTTTAGAGAGGTGTGGCTGGAAAAAAAGCTTGTTTTCACCTCTGAAAATATTATGCTATGTTTCGTGGCATTCTTGAGTGTCCTTGACATCTTTATGCTTCCGGCGCCTTTTGGGAAGGATTTCTTGAAAAAGAAAAAATTGCATTTAAGCACCATCACATGGAAAACTAATCAACAGTCTATCAATCAATAAAAAAGTAATCAACTAATCAATCAAAACTAATCAGCATCAAAAACTAATCAACATTCGAACTGAGGGGTTCAAGTTAGCCTGACCCCATCTTTATCATTGACAAAGCTGCCCTCTACAAAAGGCCAGAATGTGTGGCTCACTCAAATAATAACAAAAAAGTAGTTGGTTGAACAAATTTTTCAAAATGTTTTTTGCAGAATTTTCGGGCTCCTTCTCATGTGACAACTCAGACAGACCGTGTGATGGGGACAGAGAGAAAGGAAGCAAAAACACAGATTTTTGCATCGGCGAGCATGAGATAGATATCATGCATATCATGTTGAAATTAGGGGTCAAGTGGGATGTTGGAATGGAGAAACTTATTCTGATTTTTGGCCAGAATGGGGTTTTTGATGAACATGGAATGGAATGTCCTGTACACAATGGTGTGGTAAACCATTTCATGCCAGCAGCTCTGTGTCGTTTTTGAAGAAAACCGACTGCATGCCTTTCAGTTGTCCTGCTTTTCACATTGTTTCACAATTTTTATCAAATTTTCCAATCAATTTTTCTCAGTGTCATGTTTTTGGACTTTCCCACTTGTGTTTTTCAGTAACTTGAAAAGTCAGAATGCTGAAATTTGGGTCACACAGGTAAACAAATCGTGCCTAAACTTTTGACAGTGTCCGATTTGCCATTTTGAACCATTTTCTCATGACATGTTCCAGACAACAGAAAAAAGAAGTTGAAAATTTGCACTTCTCAATCACTAGTATGAAAAAGTACTGACAACTCACCTACATAAAACAAAAAAAAAAACAAAAAACAAGCCATGAATCGATTAGGAATAATTTTGACCCTGTAAGAAATTTGAACGTCCCACAATGGCTGGTTCACTGGCACCACAGCACAACATGTTCTCTTTTTCAATCTTCTTGTGAGCACCACACCAAACAATTTGAGCTAAAGCTAGAGCCAGGGCTGCCAAATTTTGCACATAAGCTGTCATTGGAACTCTCGATGCGTGTAAAATTTTAGCAATAACAGTCGACCGACAGACAACAAAGTTGACCGGTCCAGACTTGGCCCCCCTTTATGTTCACTGTGATTGAGAGAGAAAAATTCTGGTTTCAAGAAAGATACCCGTTGAAGATATTCTTGACAGAAGAGAAAAACATGGCCGATTTCCAAAATATGAAGTATCTTGATCTGCGGCTTTCCCCAACATAATTATTTCAAATGGAAGAAATCCGCAGCTCGAGATTATTCATGTTTTTCAGGGGGTAGGCTTGATTTATTGGTCTGTTGCTACTTCTTTCGACATCCATCATTAATTCCTTCCTACTTACCGAGAACAAGGTGAGCAGAAAGGTTGACAAGGTTTTCTGTAATACTCCAAATGTGAACACAATGTGCACTAGATATTCCATCGATCCTAGTCAATGCCAGCTTAACGACAGCCGAATCGACCCCGCTTGGTGCTGCTTCTGACAATATCCTGAGTATTGGTCCAACTACTGGTATGGTTGTGCCCACAATGAGAGCTGAACAGAGCAAAGTGCAGATTGGATCTGCAATCTGCCATGAGGGCTGCAAAACACAAGCAAAAAATGGCAGTTCCATCAGATTTATTAAAAAAAAGACAAGCTCTCTGCACAGCGCTTTCCTGGACGGAATTGTGTTTGAATTTTTCAAAGCTTCTTGGGTTCGGTTGTTTTACAATGGAGTCGGGGATCAGCTGAAATTGTGCAGTTTGACCAGTCTCTCCTGTTCCATATTCAACTAGGCCTACCCCCAGAAAAAAAGTAAGGTGGAATCAGGTGATGACGTTTCTCACTCAACAGGGAGGTTCACAATCACATTTCTGCACGTTTGTGAATGTTGCAAAGCAGGAAAAAGATGAATGTTTTTTTGCATATTGCAGCCAAAAAAAGAAAGTAATGTGAAACCTTTTTTCAATAGGCCTATTCACTTTTTAAGCATATAAAATAAATGCAAGAACAAGGGCATCTCTACATGCACGATTTTCATTGGGTCATGTACACGAGCAAGTGTGTGAAGTTCAAAAATTGAACATTTTGAGCAGTTACAAATGTAATTTTAGGACCTGTATACCTTGTCCACTGGCTGTTGGGAAGGTGAGTGCTTTGCAGATCAAATGCTTGCTGACAATTCAACATTTTCCCTAAAAAAATCTGCTATTCGCCATCAGAAAAAATGTTCAAATGTGAAACGAAAAAATGTTCCCACTCCCCCTCCCCCGGCGCCCCACATGGCACTGTTTCATAAATATGATAAAAATCTGCATTCGCCGCATTTTTGGACACAGCACAAACTTAACAAAATGATGTGGCTACTTTTTTGTTCTCCATCACTGGTGGCTCTCTCACCAGGAAAACACAGCAAACAGTGCATGTTTCAAGCATTTTTTATGTTTTTTATCATATGTAATTTTATTTTTACTTTACAACTGCATTTAATGGCAGATGGATTTGGTTGCACGCAGGAAGAAGTCATGGAATGTAACAAAAACACAGAGCACGTGACCAAGAGCATACACAACACTTTGTGATGATGAGAAAAATTAAAGAAAGAAAAATTAAAATGAGGTGTGCAGTGCAGATGAAACCGTGGTCTTGAACCTTTTCCAGGAATTTTCACCGTACATAGATGAAGAATGCATGCCACATAAAAAAGGATTCTAAATTTGGGGCATGGGCATACAAGAATGTAAATCGTTTCGGGAGATAGGGAGAATCCAATGGAAGCTCATTCTAATTATGCGCTGTGTAATAAAAATATGAATAGAGCATCTGTGTTCTTAACAAATGGACATGTGATAAAAGATATTTGGTGGGCACTTCTTTACACGTCCGCTCCTTTGAAACCTCCTTGGGATGTTGTAGTGTTTGGAAATTACCTCGCTTGAAAACAGAAGTTACTTGACTTTCCACACTCAACTCATGGTGGAAGACCATGTATTTCAAGCATGTTGACGCGAGAATAACAAAAATAATCCCCAGGTCGAGCAGCTGCTCTTGGAACTTTTTCAATTGGGCTAATTGGGTAAGAGAGTAGTTTTTCAGCTGGTGCTTAGGCTGTGCTGCACACCTCCCAGGGCACGCCAAGCTTTATTTACCGCATTGCAACGGGGAGGACCATTTCAGATCACTAGTCATTTACAGATCCAGGGATATGGACATTCTTGACCAGGCTGGAAATTCCATTCATTGAAAAAGGTCGTGGGCAAAGTGTGATTGGGGGAGGGTTTCATTATTTCAAATTTAACAAAAGAGCATTTTTCGACATTTTAATGCCAGACCTTGCACATATTCAGATCATGCTACAATTTCCAGTGTCTTCAACTGAAGCCTCAATAATTTTCGTATGGAAGAGGATGTCAGGGTGTCCCAAAAACATTTCGCCAAAATTCGTGGAGATGTTCCTGATGGCAAAAAACGAATCAAAATTAATCAGTAAAAAATTTGCTGGGCCCCCATTTCCATGTGATGCCCCCCCTCCAAAGTCCCCCAAAATGGGCCCATTTAGGGTAATCATGGGAGAGGTGAGATTTCATCGTAGAAGCGTCAAACTTTCAGGATATGTTCTATGGAACAAGCAAAACACAAAATATTCAGTGACAAAATAACTCCCGACCCTCCATTTTCACGCAGCACCCCTTAAAAATCCAAAACAGTCCCAATTTGTGGTGGTTTTGGTTTAACTGAGATACGAAGAGAGTGAGTTTCTACAAAAATACAATTTTTCCAGGAAAGATTCCCAAGAGAAAAATGTTCTGAGAAAAAATGTGCTCCAACCCCCCATTTCCACGCAATAGCTGCCCGAAAACCGGTGAAAAACATCTTTTTTGTTCATGGTAAAACATGGCACGTGGGCAACCCACTAACCCAGTGGGTTAATCGCCGGAAGCCCCTGAAAAAGAGAAGTTTTCATCGGTTTTTGGGCAGCTGTTGAATGGAAATGGGTGGTCGGAGCACAGTTTTTCACTGAACATTTTTGTTCAGCTTGCTCTTGAGAATCTGTCTCCCAAAAAATTGTATTTCTGCGGTAACCCATTCTCTTCGTATCTCAGTTAAACCAACACCACCACAGATTGGGCTTTTCTGGATTTTTGAGGGGGCGCTGCATGAAAGTGGAGGATCGGAAGTTATTTTGTCACTGAATGAATATTTTATGTTTTACTAGTTCCATAGTTTTATGTTTTGCTTATCCTGAAAATGCTTCTTTGGTGAAATCTTATCGCCTCCATGATTACCCCAAACAGGGATGGGTGGATGTACAAAATATGACGTACAGTACGTGACGTAACGTACTTTCGCTTTGTACGCGTACAAAACTCTTCTGACGTACAAAAATATCCAATAGCTAAGATTGTGTGGGTTTCATGTATAGAACCTCATTTACCAAGCTTATTTTGGATTTCTTGATCAAAAACACATGTTGTATGGGCCTAATAGGGATGTAATCGTAGGTATTTTTTTTTCATTTCGATTCGCATAAAAACTTAGGATTGGCTATACAGTGTCTGGCACCTAAGTCCGGACATAACCATAGCATCTCGAGGAATTTGGCATGTGGACCCCGACCTGCATTTTTTGCCTCTTGGCAAAAATCCAAAACCCCAGTGCACTGCCACTTTAGGCCCCAAAAGTTGCTGCAGGCTTTGCCTTCCAGACATGGTGTTCAATTGGCGTGGGTGCTTTTCCTGGCATCTTTGCTTGTTTTTTTTTCTGAATATGTTGACGAACCTGATAGTGAGTGGAGGGGCCATAGTCCTCGGCCCAAAGTTCTTGGTCCCAGTACCTTGGCCTATTCGATGAATTTAAGGTCATACCTAGTTCAGAAGAATGGAGTAGGTCAAATCCATGAACATGAAATGGGAAAATATTTGATTCAAATTTTATGGACGAATTGTCAGAGCCATGGATTTTAAAAAGTTTTCATTCTGAATCAACACTGACCTCGCAATATTGACATCGTGTAATGTCAGGAGGTAAATCATGAAAAACGTTGCCAAATAAAAGGAAAGAAAGCTTGGTAGGTATCCTAAATGTGTCCAATTTGGTGCAGTAGGTGGGACTGGGTACCCAGGTACTTGCCGTGCAATGGTCCAGTCCCAATGCGAAAAGTATTGAAAATCTGAAAAATACAGGCAAGCAAAAGCACACATGCCTGCAAAATCATGCAGGTGCTCGAGGTAATTTCATCTGTAGGTTAACCATTTCCCCAAATCTTAACCTGGAGTTATATGAATGCATGAATAGCCATTCCTGAACCCCAGCATTAAAAATCTGTGTATTTGGTAAAGCATTCATTCATTCATTCATGCTCGATAGATAGATAGCCATCAGGTGATGCATACGAGCCAGAGACAGAACGAATGGTCCTAGCAAGCTAGGATACCCTCCGACCATCACATTTATGTCGTCGTAAAATGGCTTTCTCTCCCTCTCCCTCCCCATACCACGCATAATTATTTACCGAAAACCACTAACCTCTGTGTATTAGGTAAAGCACTATGCCATTAATGCCAAATATTTTCTTGAGAACAATAGGCAATGTGTACCTTCTTTCAAGTTTCTTACAAAAAATACGTACCTGTTGAAAAGACTGGAATGGTGCTACTGCAACATCAATTTGCACCTGTTAGGCAAATTCTGGACAAATCACTGGCCTTTGTCTCCTGGCAAAAATTAAAATAGGTAGGTACCTATCCGGACAAAAAATCAAAATACATAGAACAAACTCCAAAAGGTGGGCCAGATTACCCCACCGGAAACTGTTATCTCCCCTGCTGGCATAGAATAGAAATTAATATGAGGGACTATTTTGTGACTTTTCGAATCACTTTCTCTTGTCAAATGGTGCAAAATCTTGGGGGACAGTTGAGGTTTGGAATACGTATTTCCAACTTAGGTGTCTATTGTGATCAACACGCCTAACAATATCCTTGGCATTTTTCCCCTCTTGTTCACAAGTCGCTTCTCTCTTGATCACACAAATGCAATGAAAGTTATTTGAGATGTTATCAAGGTAAGCAATCATCGCGATTAGCAAACCACGAAAACCCAGCTAAATAATAAGAAAATTGGAAGTGGTTTAGTTAAAAAAATTTGTAGGTGCATAAAATCTTTATGCGATCATCGCGATTACTGGTAATTTGCAAACCACATGAAAATCCAGCTAAATCTGTAAGAGAATAGGAAATGGTGAAGTGAAACAAGTTTTGTGCGCAACAGTGCAGATAAAAAGAAACTACAAGCTGTTGGGTAGTTTTGTACGCACGTACAAAACTTGTTTCACTTCACCATTTCCTATTCTCTTACAGATTTAGCTGATTTATTTGTGGTTTGCAAATTACCAGTATCGCGATGATCGCATAAAGATTTTATGACACCTACAAATTTTTTTAACTAAACCACTTCCAATTTTCTTATTATTTAGCTGGGTTTTCGTGGTTTGCTAATCGCGATGATTGCTTACCTTGATAACATCTCAAATAACTTTCATTGCATTTGTGTGATCAAGAGAGAAGCGACTTGTGAACAAGAGGGGGAAAAATGCCAAGGATATTGTTAGGCGTGTTGATCACAATAGACACCTAAGTTGGGAAATACGTATTCCAAACCTCAACTGTCCCCCAAGATTTGCACCATTTGACAAGAGAAAGTGATTCGAAAAGTCACAAAAATAGTCCTCATATTAATTTCTATTCTATGCCAGCAGGGGAGATAACAGTTTCCGGTGGGTAATCTGGCCCACCTTTTGGAGTTTGTTCTATGTATTTGATTTTTTGTCCGGATAGGTACCTACCTATTTTAATTTTTGCCAGGAGACAAAGGCCAGTGATTTGTCCAGAATTTGCCTAACAGGTGCAAATTGATGTTGCAGTAGCACCATTCCAGTCTTTTCAACAGGTACGTATTTTTTGTAAGAAACTTGAAAGAAGGTACACATTGCCTATTGTTCTCAAGAAATATTTGGCATTAATGGCATAGTGCTTTACCTATACACAGAGGTTAGTGGTTTTCGGTAAAAATAATTGCGTGGTATGGGGAGGGAGAGGGAGAGAAAGCCATTTTACGACGACATAAATGTGATGGTCGGAGGGTATCCTAGCTTTGCTAGGACCATTCGTTCTGTCTCTGGCTCGTGTGCATCACCTGATGGCTCTCTATCTATCGAGCATGAATGAATGAATGAATGCTTTACCAAAACACAGATTTTTAATGCTGGGGTTCAGGAATGGCTATTCATGCATTCATTCATATAACTCCGGTTAAGATTTGGGGAAATGGTTAACCTACAGATGAAATTACCTCGAGCACCTGCATGATTTTGCAGGCATGTGTGCTTTTGCTTGCTGTATTTTTCAGTGACGGAAAATGCAGGTACGCACGTAGGGAAATAAGCTCGGTCATCACCGGGACACTATTTTTCACTCAGACGTTTCCTCAGAGTTGACAGGATTGAGAAGATTGAGAATGAAGGTGTGAAATCAGAAAAGAATGGGTGATGGGAAAGGATTTAAATGAGAATTAAAAGCTATCCGACCCACAACCGTTCTGAGTCCTGCAGGATCAGTGCCCAACAAAAGCACTAGGCACCAACCATGTCGCAACTTTACAATTTGCATTCCTGGAAATTGCGGATTCCTGGATTTTCCTGTCCGAAAAAACTTTGCAAGATAAAAAATATGCAGGATTGCAGCTTTTGTTAGGTTAGGAAATGCATTCATTGGAACTTTTAATTCAGAATAAGAGCATTCTTCACGTTCATTTATTCACACCCTTACCTAAGTTTTGCTTTGCCTCTGAACGACAATAATAAAAAGGCACATTCTTCATGTCCTTTTGTTCATTCGTACCCTTAAGCTTTTCTTCTCATCTTGAGGAAACTATTTTTTTTATGAATCACATTCCAGCTCTCGAGTAAAATGAGTTGATGTGACACAATCAGAATGGTAAAATGATTTGCATTTACAATACCAGAAAAGTCGCAAATGATGCATGCATTGCTGGTAAGTGTGAATGTCAATTTTCTCTCTTAAACTTTTTTTTCTTTGTTCTTTTGTCCCTTCACTGGTTTATGTGATTTCGATTAAAACAATTATGATAATAATAAGAATGCCACACCAGTTTCACAGATTGCAGCGTATTTCATGCAAGAGGAAAGCCCAATTCATGCACTGCCACAAGTATTGCACCTGGCCAAGATAGATGCCAATTGCCATCACAACCTGGAACATGCCTCTTGAGTTGCTTCGATTTGCAAGAACATGTTCTGGGAATCGACGCTCGGGGCTTGCTGCTTGCTTGTTGGATTTTATCAATAACTGCAAATGTGTGGATATGAGATTAGTGCAATATAACATCAATCACAAATTTCAAGCAGACATTGAAAGTATTCTAAACAAAATCCTCGGGGTTTTCGCAATTAATTGCAGCATCCACTGTTGTTGACGAACTTGACTTGCAGCTAGCATGTGCAGTGTAACTGAACTGTGTGCTCTTCTGATGGAAGTTCATAAATTGTTTCAAATTGCATTGTGTTTTAGATGGCGTGTGGCAAACCTGCAATTTTTCTCTTTTCTTCAGTAAGGACAAGCACAATAAGCCAAATTATGTAAAGCATGCAATTACTGAATCCAATGTGGCACTTCGAAATCTCCAATCTACAACTTGGCCCAAATTCTTTGTGGAAGCCTTGGTCCAAATTCTTTGTGGAAGCCTTGGTCCAATGCCAGTTCCAGTACTTTGCAGCAGACGATTGCAGTTGTGACTTTCGTGGGTACGTATCAGAAAAGAATTTAGTCCAAATGATTCTTGGGGGCAATAACTTTTGTTTTGGGATTCAAGTTCATTTTATTGGACCTGGCTGCAATGATGCATCAACGGGCAAACCTGTAGGTACCTACCCAGTGAACTCAGATAAGTGGGAAGAAAGGAACTAACCCTACATCTAAAGCAGGGATGGGTAAGTACTGTACGTTTCACGTTCTTTGCTAGTCTGAACCTTTGTGTACGTCTGAATGCGAGTACACAACCTCCACCAATGTGAAAAAAGTACATATGCAGATTTTTAGAGTTTTGTACGTCCGGCGTACAAAATCATTTTGTACGTGAATTTTGTACGTGCGTACAAAACTAGGTACCCAACAGCTAGAAGTTTCTCTTTTCATCTGCACTGTTACTTACAAAACTGGTAACAGTTCCAAAGTACTGACTACCGCCTCCTCCGCCTCAGCCGTCTCAGCCTCCTCCTCCGCCTCAGCATGGTCCGGCTGAGGCGGAGAAATTGTTTTTTTAATCGTCTTTTTTTTGTTTTTTTTTTGTTTTGTTTTTTTTATTTGTTTTTTTTTTTCATGTTTTCTTTCTTGTCGTTCGACATTTCCAAATACACAACACATTTCCATAGCTTTCAATGTGATTCACGGATGGATGCTCCGCATATAGCGCTGAAGAGAGTGCCGGCTTCGAAATGTTTTCCCACAGTTCTGGCATTGATCAGTCATGTTTTCTTCAGCATTGTGCGTCTTCCGATGCCTTTTGTAATTCCACGCGTCTTTGAAATCCTTTCCGCAGGCACAGTGGTGACGCTTTTCGTCAGAGTGAATGACACGGATATGCTTTACCATGTAGTCCCTCCTTTTGAATATTGCATCACACTCTGGGCAGACAAACTGGAAGAGGACACAAAAAAAGAGTAAAATTTTTTTTCCGCCTTGATAAGAATTCAAAAAGAAAGAAAATCCAAGTTTCGGAGACAAATTTAAATGGAAAAACCCCGCATGTACGTATAGTGGCGGCGGAATTAATTCACTCATAAATGTGTTTTTCCCATTTAACTGTTGCCTCCTAAACTTTTTTTTTCTTTATTTTTGCTCTTGTGCAGGCGGTGGAAATCAAAGCGCCAGATCGCAACAAGGCATTCCACGGGTGTCAGATGTTGACCTCGCTTGAAAAAAAGAGGATGTTTGATTTCCGCAGCATGGATTTTTTACTAAAATCTGGACAGTTGTGTTTTTTACAAGTATGAGTAGGTACATTAATTCCTCCGCCAGAATACCTACACATCAAAAACGTCACCAATATGAAGGTTGAATCCACCCCTAAAAGGCAGACCGTTGAAAATTGCCAGATTGAATTGTTGAAAAGTCTTCCTCATAGTGAAAGTTGCCAAAACGCTAAGAAAGCGATGAAAAATTATCAAAGGTGGCACAGCGGGATGCTGCAGCAGGATATGCTGCAGTGTGTAGCAGTTGCCAAGAAGCACCTCAGCACCTAAAAAAAAAAACAATTTCTCCGCCTCAGCCGCCTCCTCCGCCTCATCCGATTTGCCGGACCATGCTGAGGTGGTTGAGGCGGAGGAGGCGGCTGAGACGGCTGAGGAGGATGCGGCGGAGGAGGCGGCTGAGGCGGTGATGAGGCGGTAGTCAGTACTTTGGACCTGTTACCACAAAACTTGTTTCACTTCACCATTTCCTATTCTCTTTCAGATTTAGCTGGGTTTTCATGTGGTTTGTGAATCATTCGCGATGATTGCAAAAGATTTTATGCACTTATGCACCTACAATTTTTTTTAACTAACCATTTCCAATTTTCTTATCATTTAGCTGGGTTTTCGTGGTTTGCTAATCGCGATGATTGCTTAAGATTACCTTAATCTAAACTATTATTATTATTGGCATCCAGTGAAATGAAGACACGTCAAACAATAAAATCTGCAGTTCAAGAAGTAAAATAAAATGTAAAAAATGTTGGAATCAGCGAAAAACGCTAAAGAAGTTTTAAATAAAGTCGCAAGCAAAGATATCCCGGTGGTCATCGCATGGCATTTACTTTCCGATCAGTTTGCCTATATGTCTAGAAATGATGGTCTAAGGCATTCCAGTCCCGAGGTGTTCGGGGGGAAAAGGAGTGAAAATATGGATTAAGGGGGGGGGTAAACCATACGCGTCGAACTTTTTTGTTTCTCGATGAATTTTTTGAAATTTTGCAGGTGAAAAGAGCATAAAAATTATGAAATTGATAAATTTACATTTTAATTTGTGTGCCGTGCACCGGAGTTACAGGCAAACATAGGCGCGAAAAAGGCCATCGTTAAAAATGCATCTCCTAAACCGTCTGACAGAATGAAGCCAGGAATGGGGACGGAGAGAGAGGGAGAGAAAGCCATTTTACGACGACATAAATGTGATGGTCGGAGGGTATCCTAGCTTTCTAGGACCGTTCGTTTTGTCTCTGGCTCGTGTGCATCACCTGACGGCTCTCTATCTCTCGAGTTTGAATGAATGCTTTACCAAAAACACAGATTTTTAATGCTGGGGTTCAGGAATGCCTATTCATGCATTCATATAACTCCGGGTTAAGATTTGGGGAAATGGTTAACCTACGGATGAAATTACCTCGAGCACCTGCATGATTTTGCAGGCATGTGTGCTTTTGATTGCCTGTATTTTTCAGATTTTCAATACTTTTCGCATTGGGACTGGACCATTGTACGGAAAGTACCTGGGTACCCAGTCCCACCTACTGCACCAAATAGGACACATTTAGGATACCTACCAAGCTTTCTCTCCTTTTATTTGGCAACGTTTTTCATTATTTACCTCCTGACATTACACGATGTCAATATTGCGAGGTCAGTGTTGATTCAGAATGAAAACCTTTTAAAATCCATGGCTCTGATTATTCGACCTTAAAATTTGAATCAAATATTTTCCCATTTCATGTTCGTGGATATGACCTACGCCATTCTTCTGAACTAGGTATGACCTCAAAATCATCGAATAGGCCAAGGTACTGGCCTACTGGGACCAAGAACTTTGGGCCGAGGACTATGGCCCCTCCACTCACTATCAGGTTCGTCAACATATTCAGAAAAAAAACAAGCAAAGATGCCAGGAAAAGCACCCACGCCAATTGAACACCATGTCTGGGACGCAAAGCCTGGGGGTAAAGCCTGCAGCAACTTTTGGGGCCTAAAGTGGCAGTGCACTGGGGTTTTTGGATTTTTGCCAAGAGGCAAAAAATGCAGGTCGGGGTCCACATGCCAAATTCCTCGAGATGCTATGGCTATGTCCGGAATTGGGTGCCGGACACTGTACCCTATCGCCAATCCTAAGTTTTTATGCGAATCGAAATGAAAAAAGTACCTACGATTACATCCCAATTAGGCGCATACAACATATGTTTTTGATCAAGAAATCCAAAATAAGCTTGGTAAATGAGGTTCCATACACGAAACCCAAACAATCTTAGCTATTGGATATTTTTGTATGTCAGAAGAGTTTTGTACGCGTACAAAACGATAGTACGTTATGTCACGTACTGTACGTCATATTTTGTACGTCTACCCATCCCTGATCTAAAGAGAGGGACACAGTGAGAGGAAAGTGTCACATGGAACAACAGAAAGGGGGAAAGGAAAAGACATTCTATCAGCTGGTGATTTTGGTTGAATCACATGCTCACTCAACTGAGTTATCGAAAATGCAAGTTACCCAACCACATAATTTAACCTAAGCTGACCCCACCTAACCTAGCCTAACGTAACTTGCACTTTAGATAGCATATGGTTCAACCAAGATCACCAGTTTATGGATAGTCAAAGAAAACACCTCTCAAAGATGGAAAGTACCTAGCGCAAAGAAGTGAAGAACCTTTGGCACGGTTATTGGGAGAGGGGAAATAGGAAAAGAAAAAAATGGAGGAAGAGAATCTTTCTTTATAGCTAGACGAGTGGAAGAGAATACTTTTCCCGTAGCCTTGATAAGCTACTAAATAATGCCCAGTGTGATTAAAAGCTCATCTTGTTCCAATGGCAATGCACTTTATTATTGCAGCAGATGTTTCTTCTAAACAGGCATGTACCTACAGAAAATGGCAGACAGAAGCACAAATCAAACAACATTCTGCCTGTGTTACAAGTATTTCATCCGGCAACAAAAGAGAATACAGGGTGCCAACTGTTGGAAAATAACAGAAGAAAAAAAAACAAAAATAGAAGGCAAAATGTGATGAAGTCCTTGAGGCCAAAAGTTGAATTATGGGCCAACTGAAAACTGAATCAGAGAAAAAGCAGCCCTCCAGAAAAGAAAATACCTAAAAGGACCTGTACAGCACTTTCAGCAATTTACATGCAATTGTAATTTAGACTCTCCGAGTTCTAAATCAATATCGAAATTCATGCAGAGCAAAGAAAAATGTGTTTGGCACCCACATGAAAAGCATGCATACCTGGTTAACATGCACAGAACACACGGCCGTATTCCCCATTGCAACTCATCCTTAAGTTCAACTCAATAGCCAATTCAATTGATAGATTTGTGTTGGGAAAATTTTATTTCTATTTACAATGCTGATTCCTTTATCATTGTTGCGAAATATGCATCTCTCTGTTGAATGGGCTAATGAGTTGCACCTGAGGGTGAGTTGCAATGGGGAATACGAGCAAATGTTTCAATTAGGAGCAGCAGGGGCCTACTTGGATGTGAGCCCTCTCATTGTCAACTAAGTCAAAGCATGCCAACAATGGAATGAAAGATTGTTTGTTTCACTCTGAGAATATCCTTTTGATATTTGCTACATATTTATCAGCCGTGTGATACTTAACATTATCGCACCCAAGCAGAACACCACTCTCCCCACCTGCGGGGAATTCTGGGAAAAGAGGTGAAGCTCGTCCGTACAGAAACGCCCTTGGCCATATAATGAAGTTGGTACCCAATTGGCCATTGGAGAAAGAATTGTTAGAATGTCGAAACCTTCTTGTCGAGGCTGCTTGGTCAACTCAACATCATCGACCATTTCAGATTTCCTTTGTCATTATCGTTATCCTCATTTTTTTTTTTTTGAAATCGAGGATTTTATTTTTGGCTGATCTTGCCGTTTTTTTTGTCATTGAACAGATCCGTGATTTTCTGTTTCGTTTATTTCAGTACCATCAACCTTGGCCTGTTCTGCATTTCCAATCATAGTGACCCAAATCTGTGAGATCTGCCTTGAAGTCATTTATTTCTTGCAATGCTTACAAACTAGTTTCTGAAATAGGTAGGTAGGTTGGTACCAAGATAAAAAAAAAATGTAACAGCAGTAAAGAATACTGAAAACATATGAATGGTTGTAGAGCAGACTTAGCAAGATGGAAAATGCATAGATAAAGATGCATAACTTAGCACAGATGGAAAAAATGTGTATTCTTTCAGTTTATTGTAATGGAAGTGAATACGCCTAGAATGAATACTATCTGTCATTATGCCTTCCGTCAGCTCCAAATTCATTCATAACTTAGCACGCTTGTCATTTTTTTATCAGCGACAGCACTGCTTTGAATAACTGCCCTAAACCAGACCGGAGAGAGTGAGAGAAAAAACACAAAGCATTACCAAGACCCAAATATGAATGACCAGATGCAATGAGAAATGGAGCAAAATGCATGCTTGTCCATGGCACTTGGCCGAACAAGTCCATGAATCAGCCAAAATGTACCAAAACCTGCAGTTTAATTGGGGTTTGAATGATCAATGCAACTCACCTTCAAAGCAATGTTTTCATCTAGTAGGCAGGTACCTATCAAAATAAAATGATCCAATTTGAAAAGCTGCACGGTGCCACTGGTGGACGCCACCACAACCTGCAGACTAATCTACAAATTTGAAGACCTTCTGCTATTCGGTATTCAGCCTTAGGATGGTCAGGTGTGGGCCCTATGTTGCCCTATTCACCTGATAGGTACCTACCTATTTATTCACCAACCCTACATAGTTTCCTGATTTCAACTAGTAAATTGATTTTGTCTTTCCCCTTCTCAACATAGGCACCTAATTTGACAAAAATTTATCAACAACTGATCCCACCGTACCCATTCCACATTTTAGACCATTTCCAACGACCCATGAGAAAAGTCTGTACGTTTGAGGGACAGTGTCCCACAAAAACTCTGACAAATTACCTACAGGGTTTCCAAATTATTTTGTGCAGCTGGAAGAACATCTGCAGAGCTGTGAACACTGAAATGGCAAGTCTGGCTGAAGCTCAAGAGATGCCTATGGGGAAAACCAACTAATCCAACAAGCCGAGCCACCAGGCCTCATGAATGTTCAGTTCCATGAGCACAAGCACGCCAGTCGACTAAAGAGCACCTACAGAACAAACAATTCTCTCGGATAGAGCTCACAGCAGCAGAGCATTCAGCTGTGGTTTGTCAATTTCATATCATTTTAAGATGCAGCAGGTAGGTATTCGTACACTACTGATTCCAATGTGAAAAGCCAATATTTTGTGTGATTAACATTAATCAGGCAAACAGGATTGAATAAAAAAGTCACAAGAACCTGTCTTTTAATCACAGTGCTAGGAACAAACAGTTCAGAGTTATCATTTCTGGGCAAGCAAATTTCAAGCCTTCATGTTGTTCACCCATTCAAAAATATATTTTTTTTTTCATAAAATATGGATTTTTGGCCCTGATGGCTGGGACATGGCTGGTCTGCCCACTTATTCGATAATTTTTTTGAAATACGACTGATAGGACATAAATAGTGAAACGGTAAGCAGCATGAACAAAGACGAAGAATGGATTCTCGGAGAAGAGCTGTCTAGATACACAGAGGCCTCTGACAGGTTGCAAAGATTATTTTTGCAAAAGCAAGTAAACCCTATGGTGTTGAACAATCCATCTGAAATATAGTAATTGTTACAACCCCTCTGCTGATCGGCATAACTACTGGAATTGGCGCAACCACGATACTCCTTTTTTGACTTCAGTGCTGAAAAGAGAAACAAAAAGATTTCAATGTTTCTTTTTTTTTCTGCAAGAATGTTTTGGACTGTGTTTGGCTGTTTATGGACTGTCAAAAACAATGAACTGTTTATGGACTCCATAAACAGACTGTTTATGGATGTTTTTGGAATGTCTAATAACAAGCTCAGCTTGAGAAACATTGATTATTATTATTATTATTATTTTCACAATTACGCCTCCACAAAGAACATGGTGGAGGGACAAGAATAAAATTCGATAAAAAAATGAACAATATCAAAACGCATGTGTACGCTGAGAAACCAGCACTCATAAAAACTCAGAGATGAAAGGTGCAGAAAAATTAGGAAACACTGAAATCAATGAAAATATCTTTGCCGGCAAAACATGAGTGGTTACGTAACCCTTGATGGAATCAGAAAGAAATCAGTTGATGCTAGCTGGTGCGACCACAGGTATCCGACGAAGGAAGTACAAGATTGTGGGAGAATCTGACTTGAGCGCATTCCAATCAACGATCATTCTTGGGAAAAAGGAATTGGCCAAGGTAAATTGATGGTGGCAGTGTTTGAAGTGTCTGGAAAAGAGCCGAGCCTCACTCTTGCAAAAAGGGCATCCCAGCCATATATTCCCATAGGGGTGATTGTTGCGATTATCCCCCAGCTGGAACCCCCTTTGGCAAAAAAAATTGAAGTGACTCTTGATGCCATTTCAAGAACCCAAATTCACGAAAAGGCTCCAGCTTTAGGGGGAATTCGTCCCACAAACCCTCTGGATTTCTTTAGCAATGGTTGGGGTTTGTCCCAGCCACATTTTTTGATGAAAAATGTGACTTAGTGCCCTAAGTTGCCATTTGGAGAGCCAAATTTGTGAAAAAGCTCCAACTTTTGGGGTTCTCCCGTCACTAAACCCACTGTCAGGGGTCTGTCCTCTGGACCCCCAAAACCTCCCGCCCTTGCCACAACCGCAGGACCCCCTTCTTAGTGAAGCCTTCTTGTACCCCTTGACCAGAGTACCTACCTAGGTGTGGGAATGTATGCATCCCATACATAGGGCACCGAAAATCTCAGACACTTCTAAGTTTGTACCTACCTAGTGGTAGTGTCGTATGAGCCAATGGAGAAACTCCAGCAGATACTTATAAGGAGCATCGACATGAGATCCAGAGAACAGAGTCAACACAAGGTGCAATTTTTTTTTAATTAGCATGCATTTTTTGAAATTTTGGAACAATTTGTAATATTTCTTGTGATAAATTGATGACTTGGCTCATATCTTTGGCAGATTTTTGAAATATGGCAGTGTGGAGCAGCAGCAGAAACATCGCCAAGGACGGAAGCCGGAAGAAAAGATTGGGGCAGGAAAGGACTGGATCAGCACAAAAATAGGACAAAATGCACGTACCGATAGGTATGAACCACAAATTGCCTGACGCAAACATAAACTGTGGTCGAAACTGACCCATATCAAAATGATGGATTCATGCGCAGAAATGCAATGCCAGTTTCAGTTAATGAAGTGGCAGATATGAGTATGGAATGATGCCAGAGGCCTCTGCTGATCTAAAAAGCAATGCTCGCTGAATAAAAAAAAACCCTGCATTTATGGCTGCCTGGCATTAGCCTTCCGTTCGAAGAGATGAGATTGCCCGTGGTTTTGGAATTTTCAAAATAGGCTCTCTGGAAATAAAGATTTCAGGATCTGCAGTTCCTGCTAATATGCGGCGTTGGGTAAGTTTTGACATGGTGAAAAGGGAGTGAAACATTGCTAGTCGTCATGGGGAAACAAAACCAGAAAACTTCTATGCCGTCCAGCCCCATCAAATCTACATTACATACAATGGATCATACATTGAGCCATTTGCAGATGGAGCACCCCCGCTATGGCAAGGGATCTCTGGGGAACCTTCCCACCAAAAAGCCAGTCTGGAGAACCTTCTCACCAAAAAGCCAGTCTGCTGTCAAGTGACAACCATGCCAAAAACTATTGACCATTGGTTTTTTTTCATGCATTGCCTGTCAAACAAATTTTTTTACAATAAAACTTTCAAAGGCTGCGCTGCGGATCTGGATGTGGCGTACAGTGACTGGCAACCCCAGTCACATTTCAGAAGAAAATGCAACTTTAAATGCCATTGGATGCCTTCTGGAGAGCCCAAATTACCTTGCCAAATGGCTCCAACTTTTAGATGATGATGATGGCTCCTGCCAGGGACTTTGCCCCCTGAACCCCGGCTGTGGGTCTCCACCTCAACTGGGTGCTGTCACCAGACCCCATGGCCTGAGAGTCTTAGCCCCCTGCTGCAGGACCATTTCCCCCACCCTAAGGTGCCCTACCTTGCCTCCCTGGCTGGAACGCTGTTCGGGCTTATTCAGGGTGGGCAGGAATGTCGTTTTGCTGCTTTCCGGTAGACTTATAACTGGTTGGTGGGCCAACTCTGGGGTATCTTCTCATCAATCATTGCAATATTGAAAAATACCTACAATGGAAATAACAATGTGCACAAAACACATTTGCCACAGCAATCCAATTTGGGCACATAGACATCTGCTTCCTCTTTAACATTAAAATTGCTACGAGGATTGTTGCACACTTGATTGCTTTTTCTTCCTTCACCTCAAACAACTTTCAACGACAAAATTAAAATACACATGCATCAGTCTGCAAGGATAACAATGATCAGGATATCACCTCATGGAAGGATGTTTTCATGAGCACATGTTTTCTTACCCATTTTTCAAGTTCCATTTTTCAATGATAAAAGGCTGACACATTTGTTATGGCACAAAGAGCACTATGGTGAACAAAAGAAATTCAGCAAAAGTACTTAAAGTTTTTCTTTTCTCATTTAAATATAGGGACCTGTGTATCGCTGACCAGGCCTGCAATTTTAAAGTTTTTTTTTTCAATGGATCTTAATTATTTTTTCCAAATCTGGCTCCAGAATGACAGAAATGTAGGAAGTTTTAAATGAAGGTGAAAAAAAAAAAAAAAAATGCTCCAAAAATCAAGATTAGAGGATTTGGCAAAAGAACAAAGTGACATTATTATTCGAGTTTGTAAATGGTGTCGAGTTGGATTTTTTGGGTGAAGTGGGGATTAATAACTCCGAGCTTCATGTTCCACATCACACACAACTGCAAGGTATCTTCCCCAAATTTAAATAGGCACTAGGAAACTGCACCCTCAATCCAAAGGTTCATCCCTACGTAAGAACACTACATGCAGGGCTGCAAAAAGTCGGGAGCACGGGAGCATTGCTCCCGGGACCGTTGTGGGCCGACCGGGATCGAAATTGGGCTGGAGAGCAAAAAAAAAAAGCCCTCCAACATTCGTCCAGGCTGTAAAAACATGTGGATCGGCGAGCGAAGTAAACTTTTTGGATTTTTCGACAGGGAGCTGACGAGCAAAAAAAAAGTTCATCGACCAATGTGCAATCAAATATTTTCTACGGGTTGTCTATCCTGATGCATTTAAACTAGCTCGTGTCACACCAATTTTTAAGCAAGGATGCAGATCTGACCCAGGCAATTATCGCCCTATTGCCGTCTTGTCTTCACTCAATAAAATTGTTGAAAAATTGCTTCATGTCCGTCTTTATGCCTTTCTACAGCAAAATGGGTCCATTCACAGCAGGCAGTATGGCTTCCGAAAAAGCTATTCTACTTCTGAGGCCATATCATCCGTTACATCCTTTATTCTCAAAAACTTTGATCTTGGTAATTTTGTGTGTGGTGTTTCACTTGATCTATCCAAAGCCTTTGATCTTGTCAATCATGGAATATTAATTACCAAATTGGAACACTATGGGGTACGAGGCTTGCCCCTATCCCTCATTAAGAGCTACCTATCAAAGCGCTCGCAAGTACTCAAGTTAGGCAGCCATTTGTCAAATAGTGAACTTTGTGTAAACGGTGTTCCCCAGGGCTCTGTTCTGGGCCCGTTATTTTTTCTCATCTACATCAATGACTTTTTTAATATTAAGCCAAATAGCACAATTTTTCTCTACGCCGATGACAGCACTTTCCTATTTCCATCCTCGAATCTGCACTGGGCTTGTATGCAGATGGAGGATGACATTCGTAAGGCGCTTTTGTGGCTGACAGTAAATAAATTGTGCTTGAATGCAAGTAAAACTACGCCGGTGCTGTTCTGCTCATCTTTTAAGGGCCCTCCGGTGGACCCTCCTTTAGGCATTGAAATCGGTTCCCTGACTATTTCATTTGCCAACTCGTTGAAATTTTTAGGACTTCACTTGGACCATGATCTTTCCTGGTCCACTCACCTTGCATGTTTGCTTAAGGTTTTGAATTCACATGTCTTTATGTTTGTTAACCTCAATAAATATATACCAAGGAATGTATTGGTTCTTTTATATTACAGCCTCGTTTATCCGAAATTAATCTATGGTCTTGAATCTTGGGGCAATACTGCTTGCTCCAAGCTTCAGCCCATCTTCATTCGGCAAAAAGCAATAGTCCGGTTGATTTCTGGAAATAACCGGCTTGAGCATACCCTTCCACTATTCAAGTCGCTTCGAATTATGCCTTTTTTTCCCTTAGCCATATACCGCTATTTACTCATGGCACACAAAGCACTATTTGCTAACCTGCCGCTCCACGAGCTTTCCCTCAATCGCATGTGTGGACCCATGAACACTAGAGCAAAACAAGAATTCTTGCTAAGGCTTCCCAAACCTTGCACTCGTTATGGAAAGCAATTATTCAACTTCAGGATTCCTTATTTGTGGAATTCTTTACCACCTAGCCTGAGAACTTTGGTAACCTTCCGTCAATTTAAAAGGGATTTGTTATCCTATATTTGGAGAAATGACATTTTGGAATCCGCATCTGACAAATTTCACTTCATGTGATTGTTAAAAGGTCAGGTCAGGCAAATACAAATCTCAGGCCCTTTGTCCATTTCCCATTGAAATTTGTAGCACCACTTTAGGCTATTTAGGAGGGGGCTTTGCCCTGGCTAATATGCCATTTCCTCTCCCTTTCATAGCCAGACCATGAAAGAAAGTTTATTTAGTTTTTCACATAAAACAGCTGATTGCTTGAGCAGTTGAAAACATTTGATTGATTCTTTGCTCTTTCTGTATTTACTCATTCCTTTCTTGTTCCTTTTCTCTCACCAATGGCCGGCCCCTGCCGTGCACTTTCGCTCTAGGTGACATATGCTGAATTTTCCGGAATTTTTTGCCTTGGTGGCCTTTCTTTTGGCCTCAATTCGGCATATTTACCTTGTGCTGTTCATATTTGCCATTTGCCTACGGTTTGAATGTGCGTGCTGTTCTCATCTGGATTTCACCTGGAATGTCTTTGCACAGAGGATCTTGCGCCTGTGGTGAGTTACCTGGTCTGTTTGAATAATTATTAATAAACTAGAACTAGACCAAAATTTGACCAGGCTCCGAAATCCGTGCTCCAGGGCTCCAAACGACTTTTTGCAGCCCTGTACATGTTTGATGCAGTAATTTTGACTGACACAGTCATACGCATGGAACTCAAATTCAAAAGTCCGAAAAGGCCAAGTCCATGACATTTTCTTTTTTGTTTAGAAGCCAGCTCTTTACTTCTATTGATTGGGTTGGTATGTGCGATACTCCGAATTATTCAGTTTTCCAATTTTTGAAGCCAACTGGCAACCAGGTAGGTAGGCTACGACAAATGGATAGATTGGTATAGGTACATATTTTCAAGTTGAATTATGGACACTTGCCTCCATTTAGGTATTCCTCCTGAATTTTGTTGAATGCACAGCCGAAAGAATCGACGCACTTAACTACAAATAATTCAGAATCACGAGAACTATTGGAAGCTTTATCAAAATCATCACAACTATAAGAATCTGATGTTGCAGGAGTCTGGCAACTGTAGCAATCGACATTCTTTGTTTGCGATCCTGTAATGATAGAAAATATAACAAAAACATGCCACCAGATTAGACCCTCACACAAAAATCTCCTCTCAGACAATGGTGTCTGCCAAGCCAAGCACCATACCTACCTACCATACGAGACTACAGATGAGTCAATTGCACAGCTCCGATTAAAGCCGAGGGTAAGGGCTAAAGTTGAAGGTGGCCCTGAGTCATCCTCATGTACTCATGTTTGAATTTGCCCTCGAACTTTTTCTAGCCAATGTCTAAGAGTCATGGCTTCCAGGAGTCAAGAGTCGACCGTACAATCACATCATGCCGGTCTTGACGTTTATCTACGTCGCTCGTACGCGGTTTGTTTTTTTTTTTGCGGACGTAAATGCACGGCGCTCGGGCTTGACCGGTTAAATGCGGGTAATAAGCACACACGAAGTTGGGGTAATAAGCACACACGAAGTTGGGGTAATAAGCACACACGAGGTTGGGGTATTTCTGAGGCAATGAAAAATGCTTCTGCTAACCCAAAGAGAAAAAGACAGTTTTAGATGTGGGATACTTGACCTAAAAAAGCTGGGTAGAAATTGAGCCACCTTTTTTTTGTCACCAGGAGTTATCACCCAGTTGAAACCGGGAAGAATGAGGCCCTCAGTCAGGCCCATGATCAAAGACGATCCCACTTTTTGAAATCTTGTTGATTGGTCGTGACATCATTTTTTGAACATTATATCTTCGTCAAAACTTTTAATGTACGGTCGAAATTTTTCTAGATATCTTAAGGAATTTTAAAATCTTGCATGCACAAACATGCTCAATCAATATCTTGAATAAATGAATGCAAGTTGCTCTGCTTCAATGGGAGCTGCTGTGCAAACAAAGGTGGCTTTGCATTCATTCCAGCACTGATCAATAACCACAGAATGGTTCTGAAATTTGCACCGTCCTCCTCAAGAATACCTACCAATGAATGATCATGGTTTCTTTTTTCTTCTGAAATCCGTTTGAGTTGGTGAACAGCCCGTGAAATTTTGAACTGCAAAACCAGTTCAATGACTTTTATCAAAGGAAACCACTGCTCTGCAGGTGCTTTCGACGGCAGTTGGGTTTGGCCTTGATTAGATTCTCGGTTTAACAGAATAAAGGACCAAAGTGGGAAAAAGGGAAGATATTCTCGCATCAAAACTGATTTTCTTTTCAACATTTCTTGATTTTCAACATTTTGTGATTGCAAAACATTATGAGCGTCTTCGTTCGTGTTTTCCTCATCTTGTGCCTCGATCCAGTTTTCAGCATTGGATTTCGTTTTTTGGAAAAATGCGGTAGGTAATGCTATTTGATGAACTTTGACCTCTTATTTGATGACCTTACCATCGCCCCAGAGAAACGAAATTTGGCACGTAGGTGGCAATTTGGCATCCGAAAACGGTGCCGGGGTGCAATTTGGTGGAATAACCCTGTGCCGTGGTCACCAAGGTCAAAACCGCAAAAACACCTATTTTGATGAACTTTGACCTCTTATTTGACGACCTTACCATCGCCCCAGAGAAACGAAATTTGGCTCGTGGGTGGCTATCTGGCATCCGAAAACGGTGCCGGGATGCAATTTGGACGAGCAACCCTGTGTCGGGGTCACCAAGGTCAAAATCGCAAAAACAACTATTTTGATGAACTTTGACCTCTTATTTGATGACCTTACCATCGCCCCAGAGAAACGAAATTTGGCACGTGGGTGGCAATTTGGCATCCGAAAGCGGTTCCGGGGTTCAATTTGGTGTAGCAACCCTGTGTCAGGGCAGTGCCTCCTATAGATAAAGCCGACGCACGGAAACGTCATCAATAAATAGAAGATGGACGGGAAGAGGAAAAGACGATGCCGGTGAACGACGGGTCGCGGTGCACCGGCCACGGAAATTGAAATTTCTCTTGAACCGATTCACGGATTTTGATTTTTTTTTTTTTTTTTTTTTTTTTTTTTTAACTGGGGACGGAGTCCCCCCGCCGACGCATTTCATTCAGAGGACGTCAAAGTCCGGAGTCAGATAAAATCCAATGCCAAGGAAAGACGCACAAAATATTCAGTGCATGTAAGCACCATGTCAAAATGAATCCATTCAGGATTTAGTCAAAAATTGAACAGCCTAGGCCAAATGCGTCATTTCCAATATGGCAGATGGAAGGTGCCCAAAAATAGATTTCAAGTATAGGCGATTTCAAAGAAATTGGTTGTTGGCCATCAACCAGAAGCATCGAATATGTGGCAGGCAAAAGAATGTCAAAAGCAAATAAAAGATAAGAAAAAGAACCAAACCTTGAAGTTGAAAATGAATGAAGATGAACCCGAACATGCCAAAATGAGTTGGTGTCATCCAGTTGACGGTGGAAAATCATCAATGCCAGCAAACCAATAAAATTGTCAATAATTTTGGTCAAAAAGAAATTGTCCTTGGTTCAAGTAAAAACAAGAAGAAAAAGGGGGGAAGCAAATTAGAATTATGCCATGTCCAATCTAATTTTTTTTTTAAACATCAATTCTCCTTTTCTGACACCCACCCCAATTTGGAAGGTACCTGCCTATCCATTAAAAATATTCGACCTAGCCATTCAAATTGTTCAGTTTGGCGCGAACTGTTGCGATGAAATGCTCCTCAGAAAAATGCAGGATATTTGGGGAAAGACATAGCTGGTTCCACAAAAAAAGGGTTCGATGGAAGAAACAATTTCTGTCTATGTTTTTTAATAAAATGGGAGGCACAAAAGATGAATATGTGCCTGCTCTGGTGGAGTGATTATTTGGAGTGAAAACCCAGGGTCCAGCACCCCAACCCCCATGGTTCAGAACACAATGCCTAAAAACTGAAATGTCATGTAAAGTCCTCCGCAGCTCAAGCGAGTCCCAGCCAAGCTCATTTATGAGAGATGTGACACTAGCATCAAAACGAAAATTGCCAGAGACAAATCTCGCTGCTCTCCTCTGCACAGCCTCAATTGCATTGATGTAGCATCTTTGGTAAGGTGCCCAAGAAGTGGTGGAGTACTCCAACAAAGACCTAACTGTTGAAAAGTATAAGATAGACTTTACTCGCCTGGAAGCATAATGATAGTTCCTGATAAGGAACTTCAATTGATTAGAAGCTTTTTTCACAATGTTTTGAATGTGAGGCACCCAACTTAATTCAGAATTGAAAGTCATCCCCAAGTATTTTACAGTTTCGGGCCTAACCAAGACAGTTGTCCCCACTCTGTAATCATGCAGAGCAGGTGAACGGGATGATGAAAAGGACATAACAGATGTTTTTGAGGCGTTTATACCCATGGAGTTTGTATCACACCAGTTTGCAACAGAATCAAGATCTAGCTGCAAAGCTGCTGCCTCATCTATGGAAGACACTGGTCTGTAAACAACGATGTCATCCGCAAAGAGTCTGATACCAGACGATATTGCAGATGTCATGTCGTTAATGTAAATTAAGAAGAGCAAGGGGCCACACACTGACCCCTGTGGGATACCACTTGTAACGGGGAAAACATCGGATGTTCTCCCGTTTACAAGAAGTTGAAAATGCCTATCAGTAATGAAGTTAGAGAGCCACAAGAACAAATTTTCAGGGATATTAAGACCAGCCAGTTTATTTCGTAGGATGGGGATACTGACCCTGTCAAAAGCCTTAACGAGGTCGATAAACACAGCATCAATTTGGACAGAGGTTCCAATGGCAACAGAGAGTTCATGAACAAAACCAGTAAGTTGGGTTTCGCAGGAAAATTTTGATCTAAAGCCATGCTGGCCATGGAAAAAGAACTTCTGTCTCTCAAGAAGGTGATACAGATAGCCCGCAACAACTTTCTCCATCAACTTGGCAGAGGAGCTAATCAAACTAATTGGTCGAAAACTGTGAACGGACAGGGTTGTGCCACCTTTTGGGAGGGGCTTAACAACACTGAGCTTCCAGTCTGGGGGTATATAATTTAAGGCTAATGACAAAGAAAACAAGACCAGCAAAAATTTTGATAAGACATCACTATGGTTCTTCAAAAGCACCATAGGGATGCCATCAATGAGATCAAATGAAGAACTTTTGCAGGATTTAATGGCAGAAAGCAGATGTCCAGGTGTTAGCACATCAGCATCCCGCAAGAAGTTGTTGGAAGATTCATTGCAATCGAAACTCGTGAGAACAGTAGGCCTACTCATGTGCTCCCGGACCTTCAATGCAAAGGACAGAGGAACATCCTCCCCATCTCTATCAACGGGGACCACAGGCACTGTTGAAGTTTTGCTATGATGGAATCGCCAGAATTGTTTTGTGGAGATTACATCATTTATGGCCAGTCCACGGACAAATTTACGCTCCAAAGCGTAAAGCTCCCGCTGATAGTCCCTTAGGGCAAGTGAGTATCGTGGGAGAAGACTTGAATCAGTGAAACAATTTCTGAATAATTTCTGCAGATGCAGATACCGTGAGCGGAGACCAGCAGTGAACCACACCGGGAAGGAAAAGCCACCACATCTAATGGCCTGTTTCTTTGGAATGAATTTTTCAGTCACAAAACTGCACAATGATTTAAATTCAGCCCAGAGCTCATCCAGGCTGAGAGCAGAAACTCCGAAATCCAACAAAGCGAAACTAAGAAATCTATCCACGGAAATCTTGTCATAAACTTTAAAATTCAGGCCCACCCTGTCCACCTCTGGAACAGATGGCAGTGAAGGTGGAGATGCACAATCTACCAAAAATTCTGCAAAGATCATATAATGATCACTAAGACCTACCAATGGGTGGATTACATGAAGCTCTGATTTTGGGCAATGAAATATGAGATCAATAGTGGACCCAACTGAATCAGGGAGAGGAAAACCTCTTGGCCGTGTGATGAAATTAACTACCTGCTGAAGGGATAAGCTATCCACTAGTCTCTGCAATCCATCAGGAAATATCTCAGACTCAGACTCTTGGGCTGGTGCATGAATATTGAAGTCACCAAGTAAAAATGAGGGGGGTTTGCAACCAGGCTGGATCTGCATTAAAGGGAATACAGCATTCAGAACCTCGGTGCAAATCCCAGTAAAACAGCCCAAAGCTAAACTAGGCGGCCTATACAGCAATATCAGAAAAACAGGGGGAAAGGATGATTCCAAAGCAACTATAATCAACTCAAAAACCCGGATCGAATTTTTTGTGCTGAAAAGCTGAAAAATGTGCGATTTTAGGCATGTATAACAGTCCCGAACTTTTCGCTGGCAAAAGTTTCAAAACTTTCAGGTAAAAAAGTGTATCAAGTTTAGATGTAACAAAATTCCGGGTTCCTCCCAGATATTTTCAATGATTGTGCGATTTTTTCTGTTGTAACATGGTTTCGACCTGCGGAAGAGTTGTAGAGGAAGCTTTCAGCTTTCCAAAAATCTAAAATCATTGAATTTGAAACATTGCACTATTTCAGACCAGTTTCAGTGTCACTCCGATAAGCCACTCATCCTCTCAGCTGTACCTTCGGTTTCCTCTCCCATTGGCCCGCTTTCTTCTGCATTTCCAGTTCTTGGGTGTGTGCCCAAAGTTGTCCCTGGAACTCTTTCCTACGCGAACATTGTCTCAGCTCCTCGCTGCAGCCCTTTGTTAAGCCCTCTCTGCAGTTCCGGGTCTTCTGCTGTAGCCGGGGTCATTCCGACCAGGAAACTGCCTGTCTTGAAGTCCTCAGTTCCTGCAGTTGATTTGACCGCTGTTCAATCACCACCACTCTCCTTGCCTGAAGTCAGTAAAGTCCTTGCCTGTTCTCTGCCGATCAATGATCCATGTAGAAGCTCTTCCTCAGCTCAATCTATTTCTGGCCAGTCTCACACACAAAGAAAGTTCCAGTTACTGATCATTGGGGATTCCATGATCAAGCATTCAAACTGCCGTCCAGCCGCTGGTACAGAGTTCCGATGTCTTCCTGGTGCCACCATTTCCGAATTTCCTCCTCATTGAAAGCCATTCCAAAATCCCAGGCCAAGGTTACTCAACATTCTTGTGCATGCTGGTATTAACGATGTCCTAGGTGGTGCATCACCAGAAATTGTTCTCCGCAGTCTCTCAGATTTCTTATGTGCTGCAAGAACAGTTTCCTGGTGCCCGCTTGATCTTTCTTTCTGCCATCATTGCTAATGATCACGTTCCACTAAGTCTCTCTATCTCTGAACCCAGGGTTGCTGCACTTTGCCAGCAGTTGGGTGTCTCTTTTTTGGATGCTAATTGTTGGTTCCCTTCTAATTTTCCTTGCAGAGATCGTCTACATCTCAATGATCACGGAAGCAGGATTCTTGGGAATCTGTTTCGCAGCATTTGCCTGCCTTTCTCAAGCTCGCTGTTGGGAAACTGTCCGCTCTCCTTCCAAAAACCTCATACTTAGCTCTATAGAAGCCTAAATCTCGTCCCACTCTATCATCTCTCGCTATCTTGTGTGCTCCATTCACCTTAGATTCTCTGGTTGAATTTTCTGTGTTGCAGAAGAGTTGCTATTTGCGCTCAGGCAGACCAGGGCGCGATTTGTAGGGGGGGTACGGGGGGTATTACCCCCCCCAGTAGAAAAATTGTACCCACCCAGTTAAGGCAGAAAAAATACCCGGGCGGGTACAAATTTTACCCCCCCCCAGTCGGGAAAAATCCGTCATTTTACCCTGGGCACCGATGCGGCAGGCAGAATTCCGTTTATTTTTCGGCCTCTCCCACAAAACCAGCCATGCCATATTTTTTCGTTCATCCACGAGGCGTCATGAATGCTCCGAGCTTGTCTCAACAACTGGCAATTTATCACGTTTTCTGGCTGTGGACTTACAGGTGAGACAACCCAGAGCACTTTCTGGATGACTGGCCAATTCCAGAGGCGCTGATGCTGAGCACCTAACCTGAAAGTGATCATATTTCACCCTGCCCCTCCATGGAATGCATTCTGTGGCAATGGTTTGCCTGTGAAGGAGAGTCGCCGTTCGTAGCAGCCAGCATACTGGCATCCAGTCTGCCAAAAATGGTGCCAAAAATTGCCAAATGCGGGCACAAAATGTTTGCTGAAATTTCATAAGTTTCTCACACACCTCGACCTGGGGGACTCCGTCCCCGAGGACCCTTTGCCAGGATCTGCCCCTTGGATCCCAGCGGGGGTCCACCCCATACCCCCTTCGCCCCCTTTTGGGCTTTTTTTACAATTTAACCCACTGCCCAGTCGAGCCGTGTCCCTGGATATATCCGTTTTGAAGTCAATAAACAGTGCAATGCATCACCATTCATTTCCTCATTGTGGTTTAGTGCAGTGGAGGACACAAATTGAATCTTGAATAATTGAATCTGAAGTTGACAGATGAGTGAACCCGTCTCACGCCTGCCGACCAATGAATCGGCGTTAAATGCTGTTCATATACATAAAAAAGCATCGTTGATTGCAGATCTTGACGCGATTGCAATTGTGTGTTGATTCTTTGTTCGTGTCGTTTCAACAGGAACTGGCACATTTGAAAAGTCCACAAATTTGTTGACTGACAGTGGGCACTTGTCAATCTTGGTTGTGGAGCCAACGGGATTGTGAGGAAAAGATCTCACTTTTTCAAAAAAATCGGCATTCTTGAGCACCATTTGAAGGTTCCCATTTTTTTTTTTCAAATCTCTTTTCCCCTTCGCTGTTGGGACAAACCTCCTCCCCGAAGCCCTCCCCACTTCTTTCGCTTCTCGCAACGCATCGTCCAACCCCATATTCTCTCTAAAAATTTTCCCCCCCAGTTAATTTTCTGTTTTGCGCACTCAGGCAGACCACAACAAACTCTCTTGATTCGCACCTCTCTGTCCTTCAGTTGAACTGCCGCAGTATTCGCAACAAATCCAACGAGCTCGCGACTCTGCTCGAAATGCATGATCCCGACGTTTTAGTTCTTACTGAAACTTGGCTTGATGACAGCATTGGCACTCATGAATTCCTTCCATCTTACTTCACACTGTGTACCGTAGGGACCGCTGCAAATTTGGCGGTGGTGTCTTGGTAGGCATTCGGTGTTCACTAAATTCCTCTCTTGTCTTTCTCAGCTCTTCACAAAATTTCTCATATGCTCCGTTATTCTGAAGTCGTTAGGTAACAAACCCTTCCACATTGTCGGTGGTTACCGTCCTCCTGATTCTTCTTCGGACTTTTCCGAGAAATTTCTTCGGAACTTGTCAGTCTTGGTCTTTCTGCAGATTTGGAAGATCCTCTGCTGATAGCTGGTGACTTCAATCTTCCTGGTGTGAACTGGGACACTCTCTCCCCCACTCCAAATTGCTGTTATGGCCTCTCTGCCAACCGAGCTGCTATTGAACTCTGCCTTGATTTCGGCCTTGATCAGACGGTTAAGGTTCCTACTAGGCCAGCTTCAAACTCCATTTTGGATATTTTTCTGTTGCGTCCAATCCATATTCTAAATGCAATCTCTGTCGAAACGGGGATAAGTGATCACATGGCAGTTCTGCTTACTTTATCCTTGTCAATTTCAACTCCGGAATCAGAGCCTCCTGTCTTGATCAGTGACTTCTCACAAATTAACAGTGTTGGTTTTTCTGACTTTCTTGCTGGGCTCATTTCTTTCATTTCGGGAAAATATCTGTGCTCATCTATTGACAGGCTTTGGTGTGATTTCGAGTCGATTATTCAACACGGCATCAGTCAGTTTGTTCCTACTCGCATCAAAAGGCCCCAATCCAGATCGATTTTTTATAACAACCCCCCGCATATTCGCTACCTATCTCGCCAATGTAAAAAATACTACAAATTTCGTCATTATTCTGAAGTTCATGCCAGAACCTATGATCTTCTCTGCTCTGAACTCATGGCTGCGAAATTGGATCATGAAAATCATCTCCTTTCTAGTCTATCTCTCAGGCCAGGTACATGCAACTCAAATTCCCGCAGTTCTTTACAAAACGCTTGGAAGCAGGTAAATAATAGGTACCGTGGGTCAGTCACTATCCCATCCCTAAAATTCCGTGATGGTTTGGCCGTTTCACACATCTGAAAAGGCTGAAGCGCTTGCTCTACAATTTTCTTCTTCATATTCTGCTGACAATTTTCCAGCTTTAGCTCTGCCAGCTCCATCCAATGCTCCTGGGCAGGATCCTACCTTCTCGATTACCTTTTCTTCAATAGTGTCTGCAATCAGGAAATCCAAATCATCCTCTTCTGGCCCTGATGGAATTCCTGGATCTCTTCTGAAATCCTTCCCACACGAATTTTCTGCCTATCTGTACCTTCTCTTCAACAAGTCCTTTTCTTGTGGCACACTCCCCGATGCATGGAAGGCAGGGAGTATTACGCCTATATTCAAGAAGGGTGATCCTTCACTGCCAGCTAATTACCGGCCCATCAGTCTCTGACGTCTTGTGTGTGCAAGCTGATGGAAAGGCTGATCTCGGACTACATTAGGCAGTTTCTTAATGCCACCGATTCCATCTCCCCTTTTCAGTTTGGTTTTCGTCCTGGCTGGTCTTGTGAACTGGCCCTTGCAAAGTTCACCCACGAGGTTGCATCCTCTTTTGACAAGGGTGCCGATGTAGATGCACTGTTTCTGGACTTTAAAACTGCCTTCGACGTTGTTCCACACAACGCTCTGATGTTTAAATTGCAGCGTTTAGGCTTACCTATCCCTATTATCTCTTGGATTGGCAGCTTCCTCAGCAACCGGACACAGTCTGTTTCTGTTTCTGGAACTAAATCTCCATCTTTTCCTGTAACTTCAGGTGTTCCTCAAGGTAGTGTGTTGGGCCCTCTTCTATTCCTCATCTTCATCAATGATCTTCCTGACGTCATAACTTCTTCAAGAATAATGCTATTTGCTGATGACTAGGCTGCGTCCTCTACAAGATTATTCACTCTGTTTCTGATGTCGACTTGTTGCAAGATGATCTTGCTTCCCTTGACTCGTGGAGCCTTCATTGGGGCCTTGGCCTGAACGGATCAAAATGTGCCCATGTCAGGTTCTCAACTAAATTGCATCCTCTTCAGTCTTCTTATGCTCTTCCTTCGTCAGGTACAACCTTATCAACCTCATTGTCCTGCAAATACCTTGGTGTGACACTTTCATCTGATCTGTCCTGGAAACTACACATACCAACATTGCACGCAATGCCAATTTTGCTCTTCTCAAAATTCGGCGTCTTTTCAAATCCTGCTCACCTTCAACAAAGGAAACACTTTATATTTCACTTGTCCGTCCACTTCTCGAATATGCCTGCATAATCTGGGATCCGTACCAAATCTCCCTCGTTGATGAGCTTGAAAAAATTCAGCGTAGGGCTGCTCGTTTCGTCAAGAATGATTTTTCTCGCCATTCAAGCGTGACTTCGATGCTTTCCTCTCTGAACTGGCCTTCACTCTCCGATAGGCGTTCTCAGTTTAGGTTGTCAGCTCTAAGTAAGATTTTTACTCATAATGGTGGCTGGTCATGTCTATCTGAAACCCTTGCTCTTCCCGATTACTTTGGTCGCCATGACCATACTTCCAAGATCCGCGTTTATCAACCTTCTAAGAACATTTTTAAGTATTCTTTCATTCCCAGAACCATTGTAGACTGGAATCGTCTATCCCAGAATTCGGTGGATTCCTTTCTGACTCAACCCTTTTCCTGAAGTTCCTCATCTGTTATTTTCTCTGGCATTCGTAGTGAAAACTGCTCTTATCTCCTAGGGGCCCAAATATGACCTGGGATTAGATTCGATCCGGTGCATTACGAGGGGTTGATAAAGATGAGGTCAGGGAACGGGTCAGTGACTCATGCCCAGACCTAAGCCGGGAACCTGCCCGGAGTCGGCGGCCCATGTTGGTGGCCCCCCTCTGCGTGGTCAGTGCAAACCTTTTTCACGCAGCTGGGAAGAGGGAGTGTGCGTACTGCTGGCGAACGCCGCTGGTGCTTCCGTGACTCCCTGCGCTAGTTAACCGGCAGTTGTCGGACAGCGCTATCGCCGCGCGACTGACGCAAGGCGAACCCATTCCCCCGATGTAGTGCTCCGGAAAGACTACCTAGGAACCTATGTGGGTCTAACTGTGTTATCTTCTACTTCTTTTTCTTCTATCTAATCTCATGTTGTTGGCTTTGTTTCTTCATTTCGTCATTTCCCTACCTTCTTCCTTTTCTCTCACCTACCTATGTCTAACTTTTATTCGCTTTTTTGCATATTTTCATTTGAGATTGCGAATGGGTATGTTGTGGTGTGCGTGTGTGCTGGTTAATGCTGCAGGCTTGATGCTGATGGTAGGGGAGGTCTTGTTTGGGTCGCGTGTGTATGACTGTTGTGTGCCTGTATTGAATGCTATATGACTAGGCCCCGTCCACATTCCGATGATATGTCCTATATCTACCCTCCTCACCCCTCCTTCCTTTACCTACCCTTTCCTATCCTTACGAATATTGCAGCCGACGGTCGCGTGTCCTTCCCTTCCCTCCCTTCCCCTTCCCAGGTATATGATGACATTTGCTGTCATATGTGAGAACTTGCTGTTCTCCATTGACGATTGCCTCGTGGCATAATAACCTGCTGAAAGCAGCGTCTGATACCTATACCTATATACCTATACCTATCAATTCAGCTATTAGCATCTCTCCTTTGACCACTCGGCCAAGCTGACATCGCTGCAAACCAACGCATCGGATCATCATGTCTTTGTGCAAACACGAAGAGTCAACATCAACACATAATTTTTTTTTCCAATCCACTTCCGCGGAGAGCAGCATCGCAACAGCCATTAGCCAATCACGTCGTCTCAATTTGTGGCGTCATCAATTTTCGCATTTTTGCCTTGCCACCGCTTTTTGCCATTTGGCGTGTTTGCCACCGCTTCGCAACTCTTTCTGGGGTCGCAATAGGGTTAGGTTCGGTCAGGTTAGGTTTGGTTAAGTTGGGTTTTGAAAATTGGATGTTGAAATTGGCTGGAATTCCCAACAGCCAATCAGAGACGCGCATGCGGAAGTGGATTGGGAAAAAAATGTGCAACATCAACACAGACGCTTGCAAAAATGTTGCAGGAATTGAATTTGAGGCCTGTGGGCGCATTCAATTTTTTGAATTTTGACTTTTGAACTTTTCAACCAATGGCGCCAATGGAAAATGGGCGGTCCAAAAAATGTTTTTTGGTGGCCTTGTTTTTTTTCTCTTGTTTATTTTCTTGTTTTTTTCTTTCTTTCTGTTTTTGACTTTTCCCAAAAAAAAAACCCTCAAAATCCCTCCGTCCCTTTTTTCCCTCACAGGCCCGAAAAATCCCTCGAATTGACACCCCTGCCACTGAAAACCCAAAATATCGATGAAAATCCGTTTTTGCACACAAGATTTATGCAAAAAGGGTGGTGATGCCCTGTTGTATTTTAAATACTGTGCAACAGCTTAACAAATAATAACGACAAAGACAAAAATTCACAAAGCATTGCAACAAAAAAGGGCACAGAACTTTCGAGTTGTAGGCGGATCGGACGATGTGGAAATATGCGAGCAAAACCAAGGAAAATACGGCGTCTGGGGCAGCGCTTCAGCGGGGTTGAGCTCCAAGGGTTAAAGCCCTTGACAGGATGTCTGCGGAAATCGAAGAGATTTTGGAATAGGGGGTGTATTGGTTTTCAACAAAACATTGTAACATTGACAAAATATTTATTTATCGGGAAGGGAGGCGATCGCACACTGTGTCCGTTCCTCTCTCTAAAATAGCACTTGAACACGAGCACCGTATGAGTGCATGCGATATGTCACTTTAAATTGCAAATAATTGTGAACGTTTTGCTAACGACGCGGCGACGTCAAGCGACCGAGCAATTTCAAAACATGAGAAACTGCCTGCTTCCATTCCATCATACAAACAGCCGATCAGAACCAAAAAGACAGAAATGCACAAATTGATGTTGCATATTGGTTTTCAACAAAACATTGACAAAATATATATTTATCTGGAAGTGAGGCGGTCGTACATTGTGTCCGTCCATCTCTCTTGCACTTGAACAGGAGCACCGAATGAGTGCATGCGATGCGACTTTTAAATTGCAAATAATTGTGAACGTTTTGCAAACGACGGATAGGCGACGTTAAGCGACCGAGCAATATGATTAAACAAAACAAGAATAAACTGCCTGTTTGCATCACACAGACAGCCGATTAAAACCAAAAAGACAAAGAAATGCACAAACAAAGTTGCACACAACGATCTTGATGCACAGTAAAGTACACAAGAAAATAAAAGGCTGAAGTCTTTTGTTCGCGCCCTGAGGATCAGCACACGACCATCTCATTGCAAAGAAGTCGCAGAATGTTTGAGGAATTTTTCTCTGCGAGGACGGCCGAGGGCGTGACCTTGAAAACAGCTGAGGCCGGGTGGTGTGAGCATGATGTGATGAAAAAAATACAAGACCAATTTTTGGTGAGACAATTCATGAATTTTAAAGTATTTGGAAGGGACGTGTCGCCCTGCCCACAAGATCTGCGCCAATCCCAAGAAAAAACATTCAGAAGAAGAGAGTTTTCTTTGTGTTTCTTGGTTTGCAGTTGTTACAATTTGCTCGTGAGCTGTCAGCAAATCCAGTAAAATGTTTTTTCCTTATTTCGAAAATTCACTAATATGGCAACGAGGAAACGATCAACGTGAAAACTGCAGGATAGCGAAATCACAGCCGCATATAGGCACATTCAAAGCCTCCCTGGTCATTTCTTGTCATCTCCCGCCCCCTGAAAAATCGAAGGGGAACAGGGCAGCGGTTTTGTGATGCGGTGGTTTCCATTTTCAGCTGCAACCTCAAATTGTGGCGCTATTCTTTTAATGATCAGAAGTACCGACATCGCACCATACGGCGGCTGGCATGTTCATCGTCGTGGGACCACAAAAGCCAAGAGGATATCCTCTGAGAACTCTGCCAATCGTGTGTATGTAATTTTCTGAAGACTTGAAATGGACAAGCATAATTCGTTGAAAATTTCTGTTCATTGCCTGCAATGATCGGTGCGCTGATTAATTTCGTGGACTTTTTACTTTCTCAAAATCTACAGGGTGATGAATTGGAAATGAAAGGAAACTCATTTCACAAAGGCTCAAAGCGAAAAGTTAATATTTTTCCATGCTACCGTATTTTTCTGAATTTGAACTCGCATTGAATGTGAGGACGGTGGCACCCCTCAGGGCAAGATTTATCGGGTGCAGCACAACCGGCGGTTGTGTTGCATCGGCGGTTGTGTTGCACCAGCGGTTGTGTTGCATCGCGGTTGTGTTGTAACCGGTAAATCTTGCCCTGAGGGGTGTCACCGTCCTCACGTCCAATGGGAGTTCAAATTCAGAAAAATAAGGTAGCATGGGTCAACCGGAAAAAGGCCTCCATATTTTCTTTGTCTAAACAAACAGAGTTTGGTTGCCTCCTTTGTTTTTGCATTTTGCACCCATGCAGGCCAACGATGGCATTAGATAAAAACAAGCAGAAAAAGTGCTTATGTGTTTCCCGTCACAATTGATTTGAGTGATCAATGAAAAAGCATCACAGACGAGGAGGAAATTACGTACCCACATCAAACCTGAATAACAAAATAGACAAGTACCTAAATGAAATCAAAAACTAACGGAAACGGAAAAATTCGGTCTCTTTTCCGAGCGCCGTTTCCGTCGAGTCCCGGTGTTGAAGTCCAAGCTCAAAAGATCTCACCTGTTTTTTGTTGTTTATTTCTGCCAACTTCCATTTCATTGCTCTCAGCACAGCATGTCAGAACAATGACAACACCGAAGACAACGAAATTCCATGTCATTTTTCCAGCTCTTTCTGGCAATAATCTGGGCCTGCTTTTGTTCAATCCACGCTTATTGACTGTCAGCTTTTCGAGTTTCTCCGCTGTTTTTGGTTTGAACTGCGGGTTGACACAAGCAAAAACTTTCAAACGCTGTTCTCCGAAAACACGCTTCCACTGCCGTTTATTTGCATGACATCAGATGCACATGTTTTTGATATCGCTTGCGCGTGCAAATATCAACTTCACTCGCGGCCTTCGACAGTCTTCTCTCCAACAAAGCGGCATCGGAAATATGATGTCACCATAATCACCACATCACTGAGACAAATCGGCAATCGCCTGAAAATACAACTTGTTCAAAAGTTTCTGGACAAAAAAGACACCTGTTGTAAAATAAAAAAAATGTGTTGGAACGTTGTTTCACTGTTTTCTGCTGTGGCCATTTCCGGGTTTTCGGACGAGAAATAAAAATGAATTGAGCTCATTTTCAGCTTCATTCATGATGCTAATCCCCGAGAAAGGCGCGATATCTCACTCTTTCGGAATTGCCTCAGCGACAACAACTGTATGACCCCTATCTGTCCTGGTGTTTCGAGTGTCATAAGAGACTTTTGAAGCCAGCCGTCAGCCTGAAGGTTCATACCCAATTACCTGGTGCCAACCCATTGTCTACAAATACGGCAGAGAAATTCCCCTTATCTTTTCTTCGGTTACGTCATTTTGTGATAACGATATTGCACAAGTGTGAGTTGCTCGCATTTTAGTGGGAGCAATGGCGCAGGAGCCGGGGGGGCAGGAGGGGCAGCCGCCCCCCCAGAATCAGAGCAGAGGGGGCAGAGCCCCTCCTAACAAACATCTCGAGTTTCGGCCAAGAAGAGGATTTTTGGGCAAAAATTGATTTTTTGACAATATCATTCGAAAAAGCCGAGTTTGACATAAAAGTCAGCAAGAATTGGTGATAGTTGGGCATTTGTCTTGTGCCCAAGATTTTTGCTGCAGCCAGTAACTGACTCTCTTTTATTCAAATGGGAAGGAAAATACATGAACAGCAAAGGAGGCTATTTGCAGCCACCAATCGACCATTTGTGGTCAGGCAGGAATAACATGGCACCAGAGGATTATCTTCTGAAAAGAAAAAGGGTCATCTTTCATCCCAGGCAATGGGCTAAAGCAGGTAAAAGCTGATTTTTTTCCTTTTTTCTTCTCTTTCCTCTTTTTCAAGTGCAATGCATCACGAACTTATTGCGGGCGTCTGTAGGCTGGACCCTGTCTCCAGAACCCAGAAGGTCACTTATTGGCCACAGGACTTTGCTTGGAGCTGGGCTCTTGAGTGTTGTTCCCCAGAAGATTGAATCAGAATTAACAATGAGCAGAGAATTTCATCAACAAAAGGAACACACTTGAAAAAAGGAATTGGGGTCATGAACTTTGATCTTACTGCTTTTGCAAATAACGAACCAAAGAGACAATTCCTGGTCCCCTGATCTTTGTGTTCTCTTTGAGGCCCATCCCACTGAGTCTGGTTCCATTCAATTGCACTTTTTGACCTTTACTCTGCCAACACGCAACATGGGCAAGCAAGCAGGAAGAGGAGAAGGCAATTATGATCGCCTTCGCCAGACTGTAACCCAGACAGTGAATTGTAACCCAGACATAAATAATGTTTGGTCTTCCCTGCGTGCGAAGGAAGGAATGCATTTTAACTGCAGCACATTCTGTGGTCTGTGCATCTATCTCCTTTTGTACGTTTTGCTTCCCTGTTTTATGCGTCAACTCGACACTGGGCAATTGTCGAAAAAGACTTGAAATAATTAAGTGATGGCGAATGCGAAAATAAGTGCTGTTTGGCCGTTTCCAGGATTAAAACAACACGAACATGACGTCGTTATTCATTGCAGTCATTATTCATTGCATTTTGATAGCTATGATGATGATTTACATGTGTACAGATGTGCAAGTGTAATCCCACCTGTATAATTTCATTAAATTGCATTGAATTTGTCCTTGAATTCCTATCTTCTACATCCACAAAATGGTTTAAAAACGTGCTTCAGAACACAATTTCGTGCAAAACTAAGCGCCTGGAAAAATAACTATTCGTCAGCTTCTGGGGGGCTCCGCCCCCCAGACCCCCCGCCAGGGGCGCTGCCCCTTGGAACCCTGCTGGGGCTCCGCCCCAGACCCCCTGCCTCACCGTTGCCTCCGGTCCGTCGATATAATCTCGCCCCCTCTGCAGAAGTAGACTTCCTGCGCGCCTGAGTGGGAGGCCTATTAGAAAGCCTTTCCGGCCAACGGGCCAATCGATTATCGCATCAACTGCAACTGGATGTTGCACCGGGAAAGGGACCAAGCCAATTTGCATCGCAGAAGAGAATTGCAATCACAACAAAAATGTGAAATTTCCACCGCCTTTGTTTTTAGGTGAAATTGAAATTTTGAACTTTCTTTACACAAATTTCTGATGGTAGAGAGGTCGAGAGGTGAAATTTGGTATTCGAGTACTGAAAGGAAAATTGTACAAAAAGCTGTTGATACTTTCGATCGGGAAGAGACCATAAGAAAAAGTGTGCAGAGTAAAGGCCATTGCGCAAAATTTTCGTGTGGTGTTTTGGGTCAATATCGGCAAATAATTCCGCAGAATTTGATCATTGAGTTAAAGGACGCCAGGTTGCAATAAAAAAGGCCCTGAAAAAAAACAAAAGATCCTGCGGTCCAACATTAATCTCATCGGCGTGCCTGTTGCAAGCCACATTTTGACTTCAGGCTTATCTCACAACAAACATCATGACTGGTGCAATCATTTTCAACATCTTTCAATGACTTGGTTTTCTGTTCGAATGAAGCGAACATCCATTAAAATTTATTGAAATCTGGCGGAATTTCTGGAACACTGACCCACTTCCGGGGGGTTGAAACTTCCTGCAAATGCATGTACATATATATATCTTTCCGACAAAAGAACATAATTTTTCCTCACACTTTTTCTTGGGAAATCGTTTGCCCCATAAAACATTCCGCGTGGAAATGTAAACCCAACCCACCCTCACAGTTTGCCGGGAAATGCTTTAGGTATTGTAAGGTTATGTTGGCCAGGTATTGTAAGGTTAAGTTGGTTAGGTCACTTTGTTGGGTTAGGTTGTGTTGGATTTGGTCTTTGATCAGGTCAGACCTAGGCTATGTTTTGCTCTCATCTAACCTAACCTAACCAAACCTTACCTGACCTATCTTAGCCCAACCTAATCAAACATAACCCAACACAACCCTAAACCTGACCCACATGCTGGGAAATGCATATGTGTTACCGACGACCACAGTTCGTACCGGCAAATATAGAACTCCTCTCAAATTTCGATGCAGAAAACTGAACCCATCCTCAAAATTTTCCAGAATGCGTCCCAGAAATTTTTTGAGTGGACTCACCATTTGCCGGCGAGTTGTTGAGGGCAGGTTCACTTTCCTGCGGTTTCGGATTCCACTTTCCTGAGATCATCCCGACCAATGACCATGGATTTGGATAGTGAAAATAGAGATGAAATCTACTAGCTGTGGTCTCGCCCATTGCTGTGGCTACCGCCTAAAACTTTGAAAATACCCACTTCGGGTCTCCAGAATTGGCCTACCTGTTTCTCTGCATCGAATGGTTTGCTGCCGCAACCATGTTTCCAAAAAACCCGTTCGCGATGTGGTTCGACACGCGATTGAAAATAAATTTCGGAAGCAATGATTCAAGAGCGAAAAATCATTCTGGTATTTCTGGTTTTTTTATCATTCCCTTTGCAAGCGAAGGAGAATTTCAATTTCAAACAGCGTTGCCGACTGCAGTTTTTGAGGAAATTGCCTCATTTTGAAGAAATTCGGTTTTGTGTATGATCCATCTGGAGCAATGCAGACCAGAGGAAATGACCAAGTGATTGAAACAACCGAATTCGGACAATTCTGGGCAAAAAAATTCAAGATTTCTTTGCAGTCTGTCCGATTTTTGTTCCTTTCCTCTTCTTTGCCCTTGCAATGCAGACCAGAGACTTTATGTCTTTGTTTTAGCTTTGTGTCAGTAGTGCATTTCCATCCTGATGCCCAAAATGCTCTTCAGTTGCAAACATACCTGTCTCGAGAATAAGAAAACGGGGAGAACACACCGCACACGCCACTGCGTGTATCTGCCTCATCTCATTTCATCAATGTCCCCAGACGGACTCTCATGGTTTTGAGTTTTCTCGAACATTCGGAAAATGTAATGTTATATTAAATTGGTGATCAGATCACGGGAATTCCTATGGAAGACCAGACTAACAGCAGTTTTGTGGATGACGCCCTTTGGATACCGTGCGGCTGGCTTCTTGAGCAGACTTTCCATTCCATCCTGCATCGTCGTTTTTGAGCGCACTATTTCAGCACGTGTATCTGCCTCATCTCATTTCATCAATGTCTCCAGACGGACTCTCATGATTTTGAGTTTTCTCGAACATTCGGAAAATGTAATGTTATATTAAATTGGTGATCAGATCACGTGTATCTGCCTCATCTCATTTCATCAATGTCCCCAGACGGACTCTCATGATTTTGAGTTTTCTCGAACATTCGGAAAATGTAATGTTATATTAAATTGGTGATCAGATCACGGGAATTCCTATGGAAGACCAGACTAACAGCAGTTTTGTGGATGACGCCCTTTGGATACCGTGCGGCTGGCTTCTTGAGCAGACTTTCCATTCCATCCTGCATCGTCGTTTTTGAGCGCACTATTTCAGCACTAAATTGTGCGTGCTCGGAGTGGCGTAGCGTAGCGACTGGGAATACAGGGCCCGCATCGCGGATGGGCCCCGCAGCCGAAAGGGCCCCGCGCGGGCGTCAAAAACACGGCACCAAAAACAGAAAAATGATTTTTGATGACAGATGAGGTGCAAAAAGCAAGAAAAGAAAATTCAGGGCAAAATTTTGTGCGATAGAGATTATTGACTCCTGTTGCCTTTTGGCAAACTTCATCAGCGACCTCGTTGTCGGGAACACGTGGACTGCCAAACTAAATCATTTCCCTTTTGCAAAAACTCGAAAAAGAGACATCCCGAAACAGTGGAATAAACGTTCAACAAATTCGTTATCATTTCACTTTGTAACATACTAATGTTGATTGTTCTTTTGGATTTGGCACAGGAAAGGAAGAGTGCAATTCCGGCTCTTCCCCCATACTCTATGCATGGATTTTGCAAAAAATAGAATTTCAGAGGTAATTTTGGGGGCCCCGCACTAATTCGCGGAGGGGCCCCGCGATTCCTAGTTACGCCACTGCGTGCTCCCTCAATTTGTTGGAGCCATATCCAACCCTGGGAGCTGCACGCTCCTGGAGCTTGCTGCCATTTTTCGCTTGAGAGGTGGAAGCCCTATGAAATTGAGGCCCTGCATGGAAATTTTTATCTTGTCTTCCAACAAAGTGGCTGGGCTTGATGCGTACCTATGTGTCCTCGACTCATATTCTGGATTCTGTTCTGGAACTCTTGTCCTTTCGAAAACCGAGCGGCCTCATTCAAAATTTTGGGAACTGGCTTATTTAATTTTTACATTATTTTAGCATTGGATTTGGACTGTTTCTGATGTAATTTATCCTGACAAACGAATGAACAACTTTGAATAATTCGTGAACAAATTGCTTCCTTGGCTGGGCTTTCTTAATTTGTGCAACTTTTGTGTAAGCTAACATGATTGGAGAACAATAATTTCTAACACTATCCGAATGTGATAAACGGGAAGGAAAGCGTTTTCTCCCGAAGACCGGCTGTTCTAGGTGGAATATCCCGTTGACGTTCCATTGCAATGGAACACCGGGGGATGACATCTTAGCAGTGGATAAGCGGATAATTTCACCTCTTTGGTGATGGATTGAATTAAGAGCCAAAACCATTCTTTGGTTTGTGTACGAAGGAATGAAAATCGAGTCTGAGGCTCAAGGAGTTTCGAATTTGGCTACTAAGTTTGGGAACAATGACGAAGAAAGCTGTGCGAGGAGAAAGTTTGATGTTGGACAACAAAAACAATCGAGCAACTTACCCATTTAGATACCTACATCAATATTTGGTTTGAGGATGCCGGTATCTCCTACACCCTCCATATGCACACTCCTGCTGGTCTCGATTCTCGATTGTTGTGTTTAATTCATTATGAAACTGTTGGGTTTAATTCAATATGAAACCCTTCGCACTTGGATGGAGTCCCTCTTTGACCGTCTGTAGTTTTTATCCATGACGAACAATGTTTTCCGTAGTTATACCTACCTACCCACTGACCACCCAGCCTCTTTGGTAATCGTCTCGTATGAGTACTACCTTCTTTTGATTGCGGTAAAACGCGCGATTGCGACTTTCGCTTATTATACCTTACCCTTTTCCTAACAAAGCAGGTAGGTACACTTGCTGGTGCTGCTTTGCCCCAAGCAGACCAGGTAACCTTGGGTATAACTTGAAAAGGAGCAAGGGGCAGTTTGCCTCGTGAGTGGAGGGTCAGGCTTTTGGCATGAGGTAACGTGTGGCCTCTGAAGATTTGAGCCATCAAATGCGCAACTCATACCTGGAAGGGTAAAAACTCAGATGAGTGTTTAGCAGCGCGGTCAGGGTCGACTCCACAGTCCACTGGTTACTTGGGTGGTCTTTGACATTCATCACTCGGAAGGGAAGTATGGAAGCCAAAGTATTTACCAGCAATGAAGAATCAACACTTGGTTTTTTTGAGACAGAGAGGATGACTGCTGGAAGATGATCCAGCAGATCCAGGCGTGAAAATTATCTTGACTTACAACACAGGAGGCGAGCTGCAAACGGTACCTATCTTGGTCAAGAGAGCTGAGCTGTGATACGATCGGTCCCATTCTTTATTGCAACTCACCCTCAGGCTCATCTCAAGCCGATTCAACAGACGGGTGCATCTTTCGCAATTTTTTAAAAGACAGGCGCGCAGTGCATTGGCATGGAATTTGTCAACAGAAATCTATCCATTGAATTGTTTATCGAAAAAAGCTGACGAGTTGCAATTCGGAAATCGGCCGGATCTGTATTGCTTACCGGATCACACCACGCATGAAGCGATTTGCAGCAGGTCAGAGCGAAAGTCGCAATGACTGTTTTTGCAACAACCAAAAGAAGGTAGTACGCATACGAGACGATTACGCCTCTTTTATCCAGTGATAAAGTGAATTTTTTCTTCCTTCAGTCATCATCTGAGGAGCCAGAAGGAGACCAACAAAAGATATATCTCAAAGGAATCAGCCAACAATCGGTCGAGGACACTTACATGGTGAGTGTTAAATAAGAGGTTCCATTTTTCTTAGGTATGATAATTCAAACATTTCTTCAGCTCCTGGGAACTTCCTTCCTCAGATCCCCAAAACAGGGGTTCTGAACCCCACCGAGGCGGCCACTGAATCTAAATGGCGCCTGAGTTCATCATGAATTCTTGTGTCGCAAGAAAAATTTTCGTAAGGAGTGCCTGCTTATTGACACTTGTGGGAAAACTTGTGCTCAAACTTTGTGGTGCAGTTAAAAGTGCCTTGACCCGACCCTGACCTCAAAGCCAGAAAGCTTGATCGATGATGATTTCTATTGCCAAAATTGCTTTAATTTTTATCTTTTACATCTATACATACAGACGTTTTTGTTCTATTTCCGTGTTCGTTGTTTCAGCAACCCTTGCAAGGCACTAAGGCACTGTAAGTTCAGCTGAATTTGATCCTTGACAGAAACTTGTATGAAAGATATCGCTTTTTGCCTGACAAACATAGATAGGTACTTACCTACAATGTTGTAAGGTACCATGCAAGCCACGTGTAGTATGAAATTTGTGAACAACGAACGGGGGAGGGGGAATTTGTGAACAGCAAACTGCTTGATATACCTCCTTTCTGCGTGATTAGTCAACTGGGGGTGGGGGTAATGCCCTCTGTTCCCCAAATAGCACCCTGCATATTTGGGAGCGGAAGAACACAAAGGATGAAGATATAAGAAATTATCTTCTCGCAATTAAATTACTCCATGAACATGGCACCACCTTGGAGCATGGCAGAGTTCATACCTATGTGCGTCAAGAACCCAATTATTAAAGGGCTGATGGGCTTTTATTTCCCAGTGATTGATATGCTAAGCGAGAATGACCTCTGGGAATTTTTGATGGTGTTCTCCTGTGGTGGATCACGTTGGTGGCGACAGAGTCTCTGCGGCTTTGGAATCTAAATCAAAATCTCGCATTTATGAGCATTCCGATTCTGATAGTGATTCCGATTTTGAGTAAATAGGCAAATCTGATGCTTTAATGCAGGTTCACGGCCTTCTTTCACGACCACAGTGTTTGAGGACATTTCCTTCCCAGAAGGCGAAAAGGTGAACTAAAGGTGATGTCTTTCGCTCTGTGAGGTGAAGCACTCAAGGAGCTGAAGTCAAAAGGTGGTGGAATTTGTAGTTCATCATCACAGGTCCATATCATTGCCGGCACCATCTCAAGTAAGAGCAGGCACCAACTGAACTTTGTGTTGATGATTGCAGGTTCAATACTGTTTAGGTCCTTATTGCATAATGAATCGTCAAAAAAACTGCTCCTCTGGTTGGACATCACTCCTTACGCTCAGAGCTGGTGGTTGGATAATGCCCACCTTCCTAATTGAATTTTAGTCACCATATTAAAATTTGGAAATCGACCGGGAGGAAAACTGTCGGTAGGGACAGCGTGTTAGATTACTTGACAACTTTGGAGGGCTTAAAATTCCATTGGTAAATTATCAAATCATGAAATCTTGCAAACTTTAGTTGATTCATTTTCCTGATCATCATCATCATCATTGGGTCTCGTGTTCATATAGCCCTTCAGGTTGTGGGCTGACCGCATGCATAGTTTTCTTGTGACGTCAGCAATGGTTCCGTCGAGCGATGCACTGTCAAATATCACCTGAGAGTTGCTGCCCCAGCACCCACTGCTCCAGGCATCCAGTCCATGAGTTCCTGCAAGGTACCAGCAAGTGCTATTGCTGCAGCACTCATATCTCCGGGCACCAAGGTCTCCATCATAACTTCCGACGGACAATACTGCCAGTTTTACGGCGTAGCTACCCAGCAGAACGACTTGTCAGTGTCGGCAGGTCCTGAAGTGGCTTGTGTGGTCATGTAACCAGCCAGGCCTCAGACTTGGACCTGGAGTTACCTAGGTATTCTTTACCGTGTGGAGTGTGATGCTGCACACAGGACATCCTTGAAGTCCCATCCGAATGACTTTCGTCTGCCTTTCTGACCTTTTTCACCCTGCCTCATCGAAGGAGGATGCACGAACGATTTGTGCCACGACAAATTTCGTGTCCCGCTTGAAAATCGAACTCGCACCTCTTGGGTATGAAACCAACACGCTACCCACTGCTTTAAGTTCTTGGACAATTTATTTTGACATTTTTATTTAAATCGATAAGCTGATTCATTATGGGATTTGGTCTGCTCGAAATTTTTCCAAATGTCACAAATGTTTTAACCAAAAATCTTAAGCAATTTGGTTGGAATAAGAACAGTCTGAAATTGAAATATCCAGGTTTAGGTAAGAGAAGATCCTGTAGGCCGAGCGTTTTCAGCATTAGGGACTGGAAATATGTTTGGTTGAACCAAGCAGGTCTTGAGATTTGAGAAGGTTTCTGCAGAAATCCATAGCAGCTAAAAGTCCTGTCATTCCTCTCTATGATTTGAAATGCCCTGGGTATATTAATTGTGAAAATGCATTTGACTTTTGTTACTGCTTTTATTTTCATGAAAATGACAATAAATAGAAACAAAAATCAAGTTACATAAATGCATTTCAAAACTAAAATCATACATATCAATGTTTTCTTCCTCATTTTGTAGAAAAATCAACAATTTGAAGCTTCACCGATATTGCTATTTCAGTTGCATGTAGCTTCTTGACAAAATCGAAAACATTCAAGAGACGTATAGATGGCATGTGATCAGCGAGGTATGATCTTGCTTATTTTGAACATCGAAATATTCACATCTTTGTTGTAATCTTTGTTTCGTCCATTTCTGTAACATGTTATTTTGTCGACCCTGAAAGCATGTCCTGAAATTGGAAAATGTCTTCACAAGTCAACCGCAAGCTTTGGCGGTCTGAATCTATTAAAAACAGGTGGATCGATTTTTGCATCATTTTGTAACTTCTGTTGTTGGCCTCCTCTCCTTTAAAAAATGCAGAGCACACACTCCAAGTTCAGCTAATTCTTTGTTCACATTTCAAATGGACTGACTTTTTCAAAATAACCTGTTTTCATTTGTCGCAACACCTTGAATCTTTCAGCTGCAATATCTTGACATATTTAGTGTATATAATCGAAGCAAAAGTTCACTCCCAATCCCATTCTGCGACGATCCTCAGGGCAGGGATTTGCATACAGAATCCACAATATGTTTGTTTGCAGGGACATCCTTCTCTTGCGTGTTATCTCGGGCCTCACACTTATTATTTGCTTTTGTTGCCACACGTGTAGGTAATATAATGAACTGAAGGGAGGATAATTTGACGATGCAGCACCATTGATGTTATGCGAGCACTTCTGTCTTCACTTCTACACTTCTGTCTGACAAAATCAAAGTAGCAATTTGCCACTCTCACAATCATTTTTCCCTATTCCCTCTTGGGTTGGATGGGACATCACATCCCTTCTTGATTTGGAAAAAATGAGTTTATGAAAAGGACAAAAGCGGAAATTAAATGATCAAATAGGTAGGTAATGAAAAAAGGAATGCTATAATTAAAAGAGACAATGAAGAAATAAATAGGTACATTAAATGACATTTATTTGCACTTGGGCTTTAATTAAGCTGCATAATTGGGAGAACTCAGTCCTCTATAGACTCCTTATCAGGCGCTCAAGCATTACTCAGGCAGAGCAGATGATCTTCAGTGATTTATTTCACTTCATTTTGCTTCAAACACAAGATGAATGATGTTCATGTCGATCTTTGCTCATAATCTTTCACTGGACATGGGCTTGCCTCATGCCAAATGTCATCAATTGCATGGAATCTTAAAATGTCATCCATGTTGTGGGCCCAATCGTCAATACTTACTGAATCAATGCTGACCCACAGTCACCTTGCTCTTCGGACTTAAAATCGGTGAGCTTTTTCTTCCAAAGCCTGTGAGCTATCTATCCTGCGGTTAAAACAAGTTTTAGTGTTTGTCACAAGGGACTCAATTGAAATGTCTCAGGTAACTCTGTGTATAAAAACAGAAAGACAGCCCGCTTATGCACATGCACAATGGGACAATATACGAGAGGTAGGGTGGGTCTTGCTTGTTCCTTCCCAGTTCTGCTTTGGCTTGGCTGGCATAATGTTATCTATGTTTTCCAGCCTCTCTTTGCATGGAACGTTTTTCCCACTGCAGTTTATGCTGTCCACACAGTAGGTTACCTAACAAACAACTTTAATGGAAACAGAATAACAATAATGTTGGGCTTGGAAAAAGAAAATTGAAAATGCGTGCATTACAAGGAAGAAATGCAAGACGTTCAAAACATTGAAAGAGAAAAAAGAATTGCCAAAACCAAAAGTAAAAGCAGCACGAGACGAGGGCAATCCATGATTTTAAGAACACGTTGACAGCATGGCATTTGTCTTTTAGGATATTCAGTGAAAATTGAGCTATACCTTGAAGAACTTCAACTCAGCTGGAGATGTTCACCGCGAATTTCCTACAAAATTCCAACTGCACCAAAGCGACACAAAAGTGCCATTAAATTTGATTGCATGAATGCTAAAAATATTCAAAGAGTGCTATTAATTTTTCTTTATTTATTTTCTTGAAGTCACCAGTTTATATGGCGGGAGTATAATGACATGGCATAATGTGCATTGTATTTGGCATTGGCGTTGTATTTCGACTCGTAAGAATATCCTTTTGACATAAATTCATATCTTTTAAGTTAAATTTACTAGACACTGGATACCAATAATTGAATTTTATTGCATGTATTTGTCACCTGCGAGTACCAGTGCATATACTTCCAACACGCTGATAATAGTTGCATGACCGAACTAACATTGCAACTGATGGCTTGAAAAGTTGATATATTTCTTTGTCTGGTTGAGGATTTTGAATGCAACATTTGATATCACATGAAAGTTCTGAATGGCTTTTTTTTTTGTAAATACTCCTTGCACTTTTTCAGTAAAAGGGTATTTTGTGATAGGTATTGCAAGAAGAAATTTTCCAGTGTTTGACACCTGCTTATCTTGGTGCGTTTCACACCGGCTCATCTGGCCAAAAAGTGTCGCATCTTAGACTGTCGATATGTGACAAGAGACCAGGAGAAATCCAGGACGGTTTGAGAAAGAATTGCAAGTCGTTGTGCAAAAAATTGACACACAGAAACTGTCAGCTCTGCTGTCTGGCTCATGAAAACCCTGGGCCTATTCACCGCAGAATTAACAGGGACAAATTAAGACTTGAAATTGCACATTTTTGACAACATAATGGGCCTATTTTTACATATTTTCACTTGACATCATGAATCGCTGCTGAAGGGTAATGTACTTTCGAATCAATCTGGCAATTTCGTGCACTTGTTTTGTGTGCAGTCGTGTCACTTTCTGCTGCTGTAAACTGCCGCATTTCATGTCCAAAAATAGCGAGCCGTCGTCCGCCTTGACCTTGCGAGTTGAAATCACTTCTGAAAACGGGTGGTGAATGAGGATCTCCTGAAAAAAATCAAGAATCAAGATTCAGTTCGTGTGGTGATGAACGAGAAAGTTTTTTGGGCTGCTGATTGCTGGATTTGCGGACAGAATATGAACAGATCGAAGGTCAAACGTTCAATCCTCCACATTCTACAACCTGCAAATCCAGCAATGATGAGCCCCAACAACTTTTTTGTTTTGCTCTGAGCTCAACTAACATCCGTTAACGATGTTATACCAATGAACCATGCTATAACAATGCAAGAAGGCTTAAAGTCGGTAAGAAGAGTCATCGCGCATTCCTACTTACCCTGGGTTTCTGGGAGGTGTATTTCAACCATTTTCTTTCTTTCAACTGTTCATTTTTCTTGGTATTGCTGGCAAGTGTCAGTGCCTCGTAACTGTTTGAGCACCTATCTAACACATGTCATGAGTCACAATGTCTGCATTTCGAGATTATTCTTTCGCAAATATCTGGTGAGCCCTATCAGCACTGGGTGCAGTGTGGAAGCATGTGAAAGTGCAAAGTAGCTACCCAAGCCCAGAATTCTGAAAATTACTTGCTCTTTTGTCATATTCTTGCAAAACGCCACTATAGATCGGCAGATATTTTCCCGTAAATAATTGAACATTGCATGAAGGTACCATACTTGAAACCAACTATGTATTGCGCAAATAACCAGCCGGTTCGGAGAATATGTTCTGGTTTGCAAGTGATCACTCATCACTTGTTCACTCATCATCATCATTTGAAGCGTTCACTTTCATCACTGAAAGTGTTCTGTTGAATTGGTAGTGCCATCACTCCACCGTTTGTCGATTTGGCCAGTTTATTTTACACCAAGTGAAGTCATTTTCATGCACCATGCTTAGAACCTGTTTGGTACACTGAAAGCCAAAGATATGTCCAGTGAGGAATTTTCAAAGTCAGAATGAAGCAGTTTGAAATTTCGTGCAGCAGATCCTGGCAATTCGTGTCGGGTCCACCCTCTTCGAAACAGTGTGACACCCAACTTAGGAAAACAGTTTGACAAATAGGACGATATTCTTACATGCATGACAGGATCGAGGAAGTTGACACCATTTCGATTGAGAGCCAGGATGTAATCACGTGGTTCTGGCCCTTCACCCAACCTGCTCACCAAGAAGAAGCTGGAGCCAAACAACTGCCACTGTTCAAGCATTTCTGAAATAATGATGGAACAATTTCATTGTGTGGGTCTATGTTATTCACCGTCACTTCTGTTGTTGAAAATAAAATTTAAATTTTTGAAAAAAATTGAAAAATTTGAAAATTTTTATTGAAAAATGACAATTGACTTCTCGTTGCTCCCTACACCACTGTGTTACCTAATAACACTATAATCTGATAATGTGGAACCGCTGTCAGAATTTTGCTGGTTTTTCGGTGCCTACTGAAAATGGATATTTTGCAGGAAAATTTCAACTTTCGTCTGCACGAAACTGAGTGCTGACATATTTCTTACAAAAAAGGATGCTTTTTGGAAATTTTTTCTGCAATCCTCAAAATGGGAACAATACGACGCACAATCATTGCAGTTGGAAGAGAGGGACCAAAGATATTCTATGCTATAATTGTCCAGATTTCTTTTGTTTGTTCTTTCTTTGCTGCAAAGCTTTTTCTTCTTTGCTGGAAAGTTTTTTCTATTTGTTGAGGTTCATTTGGTTCATTGCACAAAACTAGAGAGGTTAAATTTGAAAAAAAAACATGATTGAAAACATGACAAAAATAAATTTGAAAAAAAAAACACAATCAGTTCGAAATCTCAGATATTGTCCTGTCATTATCGTCAGAGCTTGGCATCATTTGCCAAAATAATTCCCATGATAAGAGCTAACCACGAGCTATTTATTCCAGTAAAGCCTTGTCAGAATGGACAGATTTGCGCATCATACTTTTTTAGATCGTCGATCTAAAACACAGTCGGCCGTATTCCCCATTGCAACTCACCCTCAGGTGCCACTCAATAACCAATTCAACAGAGGGATGCATTTTTCCAACAATGCAACAGGAGTAAGCGTTGTGCATAGAAATGAAATTTTCACAACACAAATCTCTCCATTGAATTGGTTATTGAGTGGCACCTGAGGGTGAGTTGCAATGGGGAATACGGCCGAGTGTCTCTAGCAACTATGTGCAAAGGAGCCGAAATTTGAAAATTAGATTCTGGAAATTTGTTTTGCACCTACATATAAACTAGAAAATTCTGGTGCAGAAATCTGTCCATTCTTGATCCAGCTTCAATAACAGGTTCAACCACATCAATTAAATGAAGCTTTTTGCAAATTTCCATTTGTGTATTTGCCACGCAGAGGGGCTTATCCCGTGAGCCCTTCCATGTAGCATATAATTATTTTGAAACAGGGGAAAAACGTAGACAACACTTACTGCAAAACTAACCTAGAACAGCTGTTTTTGCTTGAATTGGACTCAGATCTCCGATGTCTTCCCAGGACTTCTGAACTAAATGCAACCATTGCTGAGGTTTGATCTGGTGAATCGTTAGGACTGGCTGTGGCAAGAGAAACTTTGTCTCCTGCAGTGTCGGGGGTTCGGAAACCTCGCCGGAACGGTGAAGAAGAGCTGCTATTCGACCAATTTCATACTGAAATGGAAGTTGGAAAGGAAAGCATTTACAACAGATTTCCAGAAATATGAAGTGGTTAGTGAGTAGAGCAACACAGGCGAAAATAAAATCATGTCAACATGCTGGAATCATTTTAATTATCTTTTTCCACAAAAGGGTGTTTCATTATTGTCTACAAGTTCGCGTGGTGTTTGAAACTTGATTCCTATTGAAAAGGAACATATTCGTACCTATGAACAAAATAGGTACGACCAATAACTTTCCTCTCCGAACTGTTTCTCTGGGGAGTTACGGAGAGTCAAAGACTGTTTATAATCCAATAAAAGTATGCGTAATTTTTGTGATATTTTACCTGCTTTCACTTTCCTTTTAGAAGGGATGGATTTACTTGAAAGTGAGGGGTGTTTCAAGATGGAAGAACATTATCTACATATGCGTTTTAGTATTTTGGAATTGTTGTTGCAACACATGTTCAAACAGCAGGGCAGCAGCCCATGTGTCTTGCAGCTTTTTGCTTGGTGTTTTAAGGGGATCAATTAGGAAGTTGTCAAATGCAACAAAGTCGATTTGGGAATCCATCATAAAATGCTGTAGCGTGGAACTTTTGTCTGCTATCCCTTGATTCCACCTAAAATGAGACAACAAACCCTTCAATGTTATTTGTTTATTCAGAAGCGTCCGGGGTAAAGTTAAATTACCAATTTTACTTTGTACCCCAAAGCTTGTGAACATTGTAGTTTTTCAAGGAAAACAGAAATATTATTTTCTCGATATGTGGTGGTCATGGTAAGCTTTGAATTTGGCCACAAATTCATGTCTCACCAGGTGTGTCCCATTTTCAAAGGCATGGTTACGATAATGACAGATTTCGTTCAGTTTCATTTCATTTTTCCATGCCATTTTATCGACGTCAAAAATGACTCGAGGTTGTCACTTACGAAGCAAATTTTGGTTCCATTGTGTCACCACCTGTGTCACAAATGGCAAGGGAGTGCAGCCTCCTCTCCACTTTCAAAAAGAGAAACGATGACAGTTTGACACGCCGCTTTGATGACACCATGACAAGGTGGTTACCTTTGTCATTGTGTGTCACTTTTTGGCCAAAAGGCGTCACAGTGTGGTTCCATTTTGTCATTTATGAATATACCTACATATATTGTGATGACACGTCAAAATGACAGAATGGAACCGCACCCATTCTTCAAACAAACCTACAGTTTAGAACAGTCCGCACCCATGCTGGCCAATGAAGACACACATTCAGAATTCTTTGAACACACAACTGGCCATCCAACTCCTATCGCTTTTCAGAAATGCAGCTAAAATTATAAAATCGATTCCCCACCAAACGCCATTGACTTACAGTTTGTTCTTGTGAAATTTGTTGACCAGGCATAATCAGCATCAGACCTTCCAAGTATTCAGGCACAACCTGATTGTAGAGGACTTCAATATTGAGGCCGTTTTCGAATTTCAAAGGGAAGAACCAAACTGACCGGCAGAAGATCAAGTAGAAAACCTATCAACGGAGGAGGCAAAATTAGGTTTGTGCCATTTATAGCTAGGTTTTTCCAGTCAACCAAAATTGTAGATACTCGTCAAAGGATAAACCATTCTGACATGCATAAGTGTCCGCTCAATACAAAACTCTATAAAGGATTATCTTTTTTTTATCAGGCTCGTTTTCTTTAACCAAAAAAGGAATCTTTGGTTTGACCTCCAAAAAGTTTAGAAGATTGTTGCACCATGGAGGCTGGACAAGACAAGCAACAAAAGGACCAGTCGTTTACCTGATTCCTTCATCACAGATCTGGCGTTATCTCTATTCGCACGGAAATTTCTATTTGCACCTTTCTTGTGACTGGAATTTGGAACCCAATTGTGTAGAATTTGCAGAGCAGGTTGTAATGTAATTTGTAATGTGCTGACTGATAGTGCTGATACAAAATACAGCATGATTCACAAAAATGCTCGAACAGAATTTGCGTTGAGCCATCTAGTTGATGTACCTTGACCACATTGATCAGAAGAATCGGACAAGCAGAAAATTGGCTTTTTGTCGTGCTTAGATCTCATACGTGCAGCTTTCCTTGACCCAGGGAACTATCTATGTCAAAAACTTGTCATTTGGCATTAGTGATTTTGGGAATCACCCTGCATAAAAAGAACTCAATAAACTATCCGAGGTATTTTGCTGCAGAAAATAAGATGCCATTCTAGGCATTGTGAATCGAATTAGTCATAAGTTAGTTGTCTTTATTGTGTGCTAGAGATTAGAATTTTGCACATTTGAATTTGTAATTGATGAAATAGGACCTTTTAGAGGCATGAAATCGATGAATACCAAGGTACAAACCAATTAGGTAGCATAAATTAAGAGAATATCTAGCACTTTTAACCTGTTGATTTTTGTAGAGTTCGGTGGTAACATCCAAAATGTATTCGTCTTTTGCCAGAGGCATGCTCAGGTCATCACCTTCCACAACACAGTACAAGGAATATTCTTCTGTTTCCATCTCCTGATCAATGCCGATTGCAGCGCATATTTCTTCCAGGACGTCCTAAATTCGTTGGATAGGCAATGAACAATGTTTGCTGAACCAAAAGTCATGCAACAATTGTTGGAGATAAATAAATGTCTAGAAGACGACTCAAAATTTTGCACGAGTTTTCACAGAAGAAAACAGCCCACATATTTGCATTTGACAACTGAAACTGCATTCAAAATATGATAAAACGAATTTACCGGTACACATTTTTATATGGGTGAGGCCAATATCCAAGTACGGATATTTCTAAGTAATTTTCTTTTTGCTCAGTGACCGGGTCGTTCCATACACATAAATCTTGTATCCAACCATAAAATAATGTGTACCAACCCGCAGGCTCACCAGAATGTTTGGTTTCAGGAGTATGTTGTCTTCAAATTGTTTTGCTTTGTTGTATACCTCAAACATTGGTTTGGTTTTGTTCAAGCATTAATCAGCTTCAAAAACATTGGAGATGAAACTCTTTTTATGAGTGAGGTAGACCGACGGGTCGTTCTTATGAGATTCATCTCACTGAAACCACACTCACATTCGGCACTTCAAACAGGAACAACAGAAATGCAATCCAATACTGCCCTCATGCTATCCGAAATAGTTTCACCCGTGCTTTCTTAGAAACCGCTATTCGGAATAGTTTGCTTTCTTAGAATTCACAAAACGCCTGCATGGTGCCATGATCATCTAACTGGAACCGATCATAAGCGATTGCCTGAAAAAAGAACTTTTATTTTATTATGTGGAAAACTCTCAAGAACTTTGATCACAAAAGCATAAACACACCAAACGAACGGGCGTAACGACAAAGGCATATTAGAAATGGTATTTGAAATGAAATGACCATCTCACAAATCTCACCTGCACAACAGTCGTAGATTTCGTGTGTATGACCTTCTCAGTCCCTCCTGGCAATCTGTATATCTGTCGCTTTGCATTTCTTCCTGCTGTTATGGCGGTTATCTCTTCCACACTTGGCACATTTTTACGTCCCCCAAATCGGAACGTCTTTCGGAGATTTTGAAGACAAACCAATGCTGTCCCGTGATAGGCTCTCCGTTTATCGAAGGCGGCGGTTTGAAGGTATTTGAATATGTATGGCCTCAGTATGGGAGAACATGGGAAATAAGCTGCCATGATTGAGAAGAGCCGCCATCCTCGTTGGCAAGAGTCGGGTTGAGCAGATTTGTTGCTGGTGGTTTGTTTCATAAGCTGACAGTACACTTCGTCACGTAATATTTCACACTTATGGCAGTCCTGAAAAGAGTTTTGAGGAAAGTCTCTTGGTTGCAGCTTTAAACTTGCAAAACAAACCCAGGAAATCATTTGCATAAGCTTCATAAAATGTAACCAGTATTAAGCAATTAGGGCCTACTGGATTAAGCTTTTACTTGTCCTGAAAGATTAAAGCAACGTTTGTTACCCATAACTCTGGATGTTCATAAAATCTCGCATCCCACTGCTTGAAAGGAACAGAGTTCGAAACCAATAAAAGGTCTTGTGTAATTTTTTTACCTCAACATTGTTTGTTTGTGTTCGTTCGCATTTCCCATTCATTTTCAAGAGTTTGTCGTCCAAAATCTGAGTTTCCACCCACGCAGTTACACATAAAACAGACCTGTCCTTGTTTGTCTTGATTTTAAACACAGGAGTTATGTTATGGACGACCACCGGGAAGCATTTTAAGATTAAGATACCTGCCTATGTGGAAAACATGATATTATATCAGAAAACTTGTGCTGTATGCCATGGCACCAATTGCATTGACAGTTCTGGTGTAAAGCAAAAATTTGGGTCAATGAATGGCACACTACACTTCGAGGGCTCACACTTTTTTTTTATCTTTTACGACACTTCACCTCACTTAAGTGCTTTGTTTTTGTAAACAGGACCACAAGAACCAAAGTTATCAAGGCATTCCAGTCCATAAAGTGGTTTTTTGTGCTGCATTGTGTACTTTTTAGCACCGTCCTACCTTCTCATTCCAGTCCATTTTTCAGTGAACCTAGATCACATTTTGCCAGTGTTTGTTTCAGCAATGTTCAAAAGTACAATAGAATATAATTTGCTAGATCGCTCTTAACGGGGGTTTTTTCTCTCCTATCTGTGATTGAATGAGTTAAACAACCTTCCAAACTTCTACCATTTCTTTCTTCTATGGGCTCTTTTGTTTTCTCATAATGCCAAAATGAAGGGAAAGATTCAAACTGTTTGGCGAGCATGGAGTAAATTTTGGTAAAAACCAAATTTTGTGATGGAAATTACAAGAAAATGTATTAATTGTGAACTTTTTGGATGATAGGGAAGAATGATAGGCAATGCCTGAGTCTTGCTATCTATCTATTGCTTACCATGAGTAATGTATAAACACAGTCGACCTCTGTCAATCCTGTCTTTTGTAGAAATGCTTCCTTCTCCTTCTGGTGACTATCTTTCTGATTTATGGCTGGGAATGGCAGGTCGCCCATGTATCTCAAAATTGAAATGAAACATTCCCTGGCTAATAGATCTAATTCTGGTGTTGGAAGATGGAGTAAGGAAGCTTGCAGCGGCTCCGCTTGGAATTTAACCAGGTCGACCTGTGGAAGAGATGTGTAAAAATTATGTTTGGGCCCACCGGCATTTTTTTCTTTTTCCCCAGGGACAGTCCTTGTGGCTGACGCCAACCTCAATCCTGCTTTTTAATCCTTCAAACTAAAATCAAACATTTTGCAGTGACTATCTGTACAGGTGTGTGATGAAATGGAATGTGTTGGATCACCAACTTTATATCTACAGCTGATGTCCGTGGAGAATATCCAAAATGCTGGCACTGACTCTGTAACACCAAAGCCAGATAGAGCTGCTCCAGGAATATTTTTACACCGGGTGACCGGCGAAATCAAGGAGGCGAACGACAAGTTTTGCTGACACCCACCTTAGAAATCATTGCTAGCAACAACTGAAATATCAATCACCTACTAATCGATTATCCAGGGAAAAGTTACCCAGAGTCCAATGGGCTCGATAGCCCAAGAAGTTGTGTTATGATTCCAAAAATTGCAGGTAGAGTAAGCTCTTCTGATCTCGGACCATTATTTGAGTTACTGATACAAGGGTTTGGACAGTGACTTCGAATTGCCCATGACAAGATACGGTCCACTTCTTTCTCAGCACGTGCACCACGAGCGGTATTAAAACAGCGTACAGCCAAATCCGTTAATTTTTTTACTGCTTAGAAACGCGACGTTTCGCTCCCGTTGCCTGGTGAAGTGCCATATGAATCGGGAGCGAAACATCATGTTTCCACGCATTTCAACCCACGAAAGGATGTGGCTGTTCGTCGTTTTTCAAGTGTTTTATTTCGTTTCCTGAGTCCATTTCTTGACAAGGCCTGGCCTTTTTATCCTTTTTATTGGGCAGATTCATCATTTTCCTGCTGCGTCCTCTATAAATATTTCTGAAATGGAAACAAAGGGGAACAGGAATCAGAATTTTTCTCCAGAAGTGCCAAAACCCAAGAAAAAAACATTTCAAGGAGTGGGTCTCCCATGTGTGAAGGCATAGTTATTCTTGAGGAAGTGCCACACGGGAGTGCCACCGTCCTCCTCAAGTGCAAGAAAGTCTTCAATCCGGATAAAGTTTAAAGTTCAAAGAAAAAAGATCAATATAATCCTGCTTAATCCCACTCACTTGTTCCTTCCATGTCCAGTCAGCTGATCCTGAATTAGCCTTGTTTTTCTTGCTTTTCTTCTTGTTCTTCAAGCTCTCCATAACTTTCAAAGATCCATTGATTGTACCGTTTTCTGATGCACGCAGTGCTTCAAACCTAAAGAAGGTTTGGGATTTTTTATTTTACAAGGTTGCATTTGGGCAGCCAGGATAAAAAGTTCTGTGGCAAAACACTTTTTATTCTGACGTTTTTTGCTCCACGCTGCTCTTGAAGTTATGCAGAATTGCAGACTGTCAATGTTGTTTTGAAATTGCTCTCTGGCTTAGTGGGGTTGATAAAAGTCGACTAAGAATTGTTTCACATCTCACAAATTGTCGACACGAGTCTTCCAAAACGCTTCAGGTCACGATGTATTCAGGAGTCTGTGGACCATTGAAGCTCCCCCATGGTTGCTACCAACCTGGAAAACCTGGAAAACCTGGAATACTCAGGGAATTTTTTTTGCACCCTGGAAAACCTGGAAAACTCAGGGATTTTTGGAAAAAACCCTGGAAAACTGAAAATTTCCAGAAAAACCAAACAAAAAAATGGAAAACAGAATTTCACAACATTTTTTTAGTTTACATTTTTTTTTTAATTTACAACGATGACACCTGAAGAACATTCTTGTTTTGCAATTTTTGTCTGCACCCTCCCATTTTTGTCTTGTCCTCGGATAAAACCCTGGAAAAAAGCCCTGGAAAAAACTGCGAATCCTTCTGGAAAACCTGGAAAACTCAGGGAATTCCGATTTTTCAAAACAGCAGCAACCATGTCCCCCCATAAAAGTCAACTTCGGATAAAATTCTCACTCTATGGCAGCCGATCAGTTTCTTTTTCAGTGGTGAAATGCAATGTCCATAACCATTACATACGAGTAGGTGACAGTAAGAATATGTTCGAATGTGGCAGCCCTTTCTTGTGCTGATGAAAATGTTGAGAACTCAGATTGCCAAAATCATGATGCAATGAGACTCTTTTGATAACAGAAAATGTCGAATCTTTCCACAGATAAAATAAAAAAAACTCAAAATTCTGCGAAGAGTTTAGTTATAGGAAATGCAAAATGGGTAAAAACATTGTACTTGTAATTTTATGACATGTTATTGAAATTGGGTTAACTTACAACACCATCCCCACCCAGCCTTAAGCCCATTGAAAACCATGTCACAGTGGTCTCCCACAGGCTTGAAAGTTGTCGTTTTTGTGTGGGTTACAAATCTTATTTGTTTTCTGTGGAGAAAAGTGCTGTTCTTAAAACCAGACAAAATTATTTGTCAGTGAAATTATTATTTCGCTCGTTTTTCTCATGGAGCTGAAAGTTGGAGGTATCTTAGGATATCGCGGAAACTGCAGAAAAAAGGAAAATCGGAAAACTGGGAATGTGGAAAAATGGGAATTTGGAGAATCATAAAATAGGTACTTGGATGAAAGCATAAAAATGGGAATTTGTCTGAAAATGAGAATGATTCTCAGAAGGCAACAACTCACTGAGGACTTTGCCTGAAATAGAGCAAAGCAAACTGAAGCAGAGAATGCTTTCCGTCGTCAGCAATTTCACCCGATTCCATCATCTGTTCGAAAAGTTCATCCTCCTTGGACGATGGACTTGGAATGGTGTTGTTTCGAAGAGGGACGCCACCTCCCGGCTGGAAGTGAGGACTTGCGCCATCCCTGAAGCCAGCCATGCCGCCATCCCAGTGATTTGAACCTCTTCCTGACATTTCGTTATCCGACTAGGCAGGTCGTAAAATGAGCAGACAAGAAAGTTGTGAATTTTAGTCGATTTGTTATCATGCAATCAGAAATTTCATCATGAAAAGTTACAAAAAGCCAAGGATGAGTAGGCCAATTTTTAAATCTCATGCAAGAAACGTGCTGACTTATTTTTCAACACCATGTGCATCGCTGCCAGTGCACATTTTGTGTTTTTAACATGGCGCCTTCAGGTTTGAGTGCTTTTCAAGTTGGCGATCCAATCAGTGAAATCCAAAGCCTATTCTGGTTTGTTCAACCTTTACAATAAATTACCTAGTTCATTGGTTAGCTGTAGCTAACGGGTACGAATATTTCTGAAGCATTGCCTCAAGGGAAAATGAGTCAAATGAGGCACTAGGCTAAAGTGTCAAAGTGCAAAGAAGAATGCCAGACAAATTGGATTGGAATGCTTTCCGCTGTGAACAGCAACCTTTTCCTTGTTGGAAAATCATTTTGCAAATTTCATTTCCCCCCATGATTTTGAAGTCAGTTAATCGATACCCTGCATCTTTTCCATGATAAACAGGGAAAATGTACTTTTATAGGCACGGAAAACCAGGAATTATGACTTTAAAATTTCTATGTAATTCTGCAAGAACCATCTCTGTTCGATACCACGCCTTTAAATCAAGATATGAATACAAACAACAGCTGTGTTTGCCATCTTGTTTTAGGACAAGGTGGCTAGATGTTTCAAATGGTAATTTTAATGCAAAGCAACCTGTTTCGGTTGAATAGGCTTCAATAATTGTTTGTTACTTCAATCAGCGACAGGTCGTTCCCTCCACTTCCTTCATTTGAACTTCAAAGAGGACTGGATGTGGGGAGAATCAGCTATTGCTGATGCAATTGTTTCAAGGATGCAATGATTAAAAATGTTTCTTTTGACAAGGAATTATTGTCTCTTGAATCAGGAAATTGTTAAATTCTAACTGTGCCTGGTCCCCAAAGTGGGTGGCAAAGTGAAGCCATAGAATATGCGAGTCCGACAACACTTGTGATTTTTGGTTTGTAAAAAAGATCCAGACATGATGAAAGTATTTGATTTTGCACTATTGCATGGCTGTTAAATCCAATTAATCTTGCATAAAAAAGCTCACCATGGCGGAAGATCTGATATCATCAGCATTCTCCTCGTGACCACCGAAATGCTCAGATCTATCGATTCTGTTGAATGGAGAATCTGATAGGAGGGAAAAAGGGAGATTGAAAGATCGTGATAATGAGGCGCAAGATCTTGTGCGATAAACTCCAGTGATATTAAATCATTGAAATTATTACTAGCATCTGACCCAACAAGTTTCAGTGGATTCCCAACTGAAGGGGCTCCAAGCTCGAGGCTCATTGCTGATTCTGCACTCCACCTATTTGGAGATTTTATGTGATAAAACAGGTTCAACCTAAACACCGGAAATAGAACGTAGATAACTCATTGGTGAGACCAGAGCATTTTTGACACAGGCTCTCATGATCACTCTTTCCACGAAGAAGTGATCATTTTTGGGGGTAATTCGTGGAAACTTTGTTCTAAAAATATTCAAAGTGTACGACTTGTCAGTCGCCTGCGAAACCTCGAGTTAGGAAGAAAATACACAAAAACCGCTGATTTCTGGTGCCGCTCATGATTTTTCCATGGAACGAAACTGGCAAACGGTATTAATCATACTACTTTGGCAGGCTAGCGAACAGGCAATTTTTCTATCTGACCCCATACTGTGGCTGGATTGCGAATATTGGGTTTTGGAAAGCATTGGAAAGTTGAGACATGAATCTTGTCCGTTTGGGAATTGGGGAATGACTACCATTGGGAATTGGGATAAAATTGGACAGAATTGAGGGATAATTTGTCAATAAACTGTCCAAACTCCTGGTATTGGTTTTTCTTCCTAGGTTGATGTCATAATTTGCAAAACAGTCATTGTCATAAATATAAATTTTAATCTAAATGCCATAACCTGTATCTGGTGGAAAAAAGAGAACTTACCATTTCTTGTTGATGGTGCCTTCCCATTTACTAGTTGCCTTGCCTCTTTCAAGAATCTTTCGATCACACCTTGAAGAATTGGTGTTTTTGAAGAATAGAGCAACAAGTGATTACCACCTTTGAAGTGTATGGAGATTCGGTTTGACTTTGGGCTGCCAACATCGGCTATTGTATCCCAGCTGAAATCACAAAGTAGTAAGAAATGGGGTTTAGCAGTGAAGTGGAAATAACTGGACATGGGTTTGGTTTGGAAATTGGAATTGCCATTTGCAGAAGGATGTGAACAATTCATTGATATTTGCAGAAAACAAATTTTATTAGCATTTAAAAATTCATGTTCTTTGGTATTTATTTATTTATTTAATGATAAAGACCTTATGACCTCTTCATGCATCATCGTTACTGAAACAATAGCTCAAGAACTGAATAAAATAACTGAAATTGTATGGTGCCAAGCATTTGTGAGCATCGTTTGTGCTGTCTTTTTCTGCGCACCATCTTCACCGATGCACCCGGGTTCAGCCCAATGTCATATTCCATGCTATTCCTTTGATAATGTGTTATCGACACGATGTTGCAGAGTGCTACTTGCAGAGTGAGGTTCGTACAAAAGAAGCCAAGTTGTCAGAAAGCCACATGATTTGTCCAGAGCTTCAAACGCATTGGATGAGATAAAAAATGATTCCATTAGTTTTGTGAAGTTATGCCATCATTTTTCAAGAGGGTCATGAAAGTTTTCTTAAATTTATTAATTTTTTGCCATCACCTCATGGCCAAGAGAGATGCCAAATGCAAGAATCCGTGTCAGTGTACGTAGACAAAAATGGAAGAACTATGTGCGTGGCACTTTTAAGACGGTGTACAGAGAAGGTTTTTTCAAGTCCATGCAACAATGCAGCCATCGCTTGACACAGTGGAAATGCCTCTAATCTGATGCTTTGCTTTCTCTCGGCCAAACTCCCATTCTTTCTCACGTATACGAACCTGTAATATTCAACTGTTGAAAGCTGCTGACTTTCCATTCGTTCCGTTTCAGCTTTAATTCTATCCAGATGAACCAAACGGAGACCCGAATGCGAGACAGCTAGAAACCGAACGCCAGACAACTGGGGACCACCCTGGAAGATGAAAGGATTTTTTGGAAAATGCAAAAAAACAGCAATCCTCACTTTTTTTTAATTTACTAAACAATTTTATTCAACCGCACCTTCGCTGTCATAAGTCAACTGTTCGGTTTCTTGAAATGACAAGGACATTAGAATGACGAGGTTATCATAAAGCATGCACTTGAGGACGACACACAAAAATTGACAACACATTAACACGTTGTGATTTTGGATATTGTTAACTTTATTACCTTTGAAGTAATTCATTCAATGTCTTTCGACCACTCGCTTTCAGGATAATTACTTGGCTTTTCAGCAGACTCACATAGCTTTTGTCGTTCATGAGGAAGGGACAGTGATTCCCCGACTCTCTTCTTGAACTTCTTGAACTTGATTCCCCGAACCGTTCACTTCAAAGGATTTTGCCACTTCAAGGGAAATATTCGTATATCTATCTTCCTTCAATTCATGGGATGTTTATCCCCAAAGCTTCAAGAACAGAAAATTGGTCCTTTTCCAAGAGAAATGATTGTTTTGCTTTCTTCCAAATGTGTCTTGAAATTTAAAGTATCAAAAATTTCCACCCCAATACGAATAAATACCAACTTAACACTCCCGCTGAGAGGTTTGCCACAGTTTATGCATAATCGCAACTGTCAAGTTCCAATTTCATTCTCGAATGAAATGCTGTCTGGTTTCCCATGTTGTATTTTTTTATAATTTCCGATCATTTTTTTTATTGTTGTCCGATTTGGATGAAATTTTGCACACAGTTTGGAAGCTTATCGGACAAGTGCTGTGCAAAATTTGAGCCCTAAATTTTTTTTCCGGTGCAGGTGCAGGGTGATCTCAAAGGTGAAAAATGGATGCGGTGTTCCGACCCTTGTAGCGGTGCAACCACAAGCGCTAGGGAGGTCAGATTTTGGTTATAACTAGTTAAAATCAGTTCAAATCGTTTGACTGTATCGGATTTTTCATTTTTGTCCTTGCACTTCAGTTATTGATGCAGTTTTGTCATGCATCGCTAAAAGCGCGAAAAAACTTAATTTTGCGGCACTTCAATTGCCTTAGGTTGAAAAGGAGGAACAAAATGAAAAATCCGGCACAGTCAGTCGATTTGTCACAGTTTTTTTTACATACATGTACCAAAGTTCAGTATTCTAACATGAAAAACCGCTGAGATATAAGGGATAGAAGGTCACCGCGAGTGAAAAAATCCAAATGCGGTAAAAATGCATTTGAGAATGTGATATTTTCTTGCGATTATGAGAAATCTCACAGAAATAGGAAGCAGAAGTACTTGCACAATCTTTCATAACTTTTGAAGTAAACAAGTTAACTCAAAGCCGTTTTCACCACTGAAGTCAGGAGATTCCAAGGCATCTTTTAGGATAAAAAACAAAATCGGAGAAAAAAGTCAAATTTTCACATTTTATACAGGTGTCCCCCCCTTAAAACGTTGTATTACAAAACTTGTATTTACATGCAGAATATGACAAGTCAAATGAAAGCCTGCCCATATAGTTTCTCCGAAGCATAAAGTGGGATTTGATGTTCTGACAAGTTCCTTTGCTGGCCATTCATGCAGATCCAAAAAATGTGTAGGTACCTACTGCATATGTCAGCCTGCCATGCTAAATAGGGTGTGGTGTGGGTGCAGAGGATAAGCATAAGCATTTAGATCACCCCACTCACCACACTTGCAAGGAAGGGGTAGCTCTTCTCCGTTTAGAAAAGAGTGAAACTCTTCAAACATGGGCCATGTGAAATCTGCCAACCTCGATCCAAATAGGCCAATTTAATTGTCCCTTTTCGCAGCAATGTTTAAATAGAAGTAAGAGAAGTTAAAAGGCATGATCTCTCGATGAGATAACACTTTATCATAGGTAACATGCATATCAAGCCACTTACCATGACTGGGAAGAGGAGTGAGAAATACAGCTGCCAACTCTTCGCTTGTTCGATGACATTTTTCTTGAGCGTGATTTTGTGATGTGGATCGCTGACATTGCTGGCATTTATTCCGTAAACCTCGAGAATCTAAACAATGGATGAAAACGATATAGCTGTAAAATTCTAATCAACTTACAGAGTTTCATATTGGGCTGGCCCAATTTGTAAAAGAGTGTGATTATCAGGGGTAACATTGTAAGGTACGGGAACACCTGATTTCAGGAGCACTGTAAAAAGACCAGTGCTATTTTTTGGACAATCACCAACCTACAAAAATTCCCACATTGTTTTGTTTCTGGCGTCGGTGGCATCCTCCGCTTCCCATCTCCCATATTTCGTGCTTATCCGTGATGCTCAAGCCTTGGTTTTTCAATTCGAGTTGGTGGTTCATGCACGATGGCCATGAAACTAGGAAGCGGGTAGGGGGAACACCATTGCCCGTGTTCCCTTCAATGAAACCACTGATTTTTATGTAGGTAGAGGCTCTGGGAAGCTCTTTCAGTCAAAGTTTAAATGGATCATGAAAATCTACTGTCAACAACTCTTGTATTTCAAGTGAAAAATGGCCCATAAAACTGAGGTGCATTTTATGGGGCAGAAATCAGTTAAGTGCTGGCCTTGTTTCTATGTCTCAATTCTATTCCGTAACCGTAAAATTTACGGAATAGAAGTTAGAGCAACTGGGGAGTCAGTAAGGTGAGGAATCATAAATTTTAGTGACATCTTTTTTTTTTCTTCAAAATCATGGAAGTTAAATTTCCGATGCATAAGTTTAGTGTTGTGACAGATTTGGAGACACATCCAAAGAGAAGTTGTCGGGAATGCCCACAATTCGCCATGCCATCGGTCTTGCAGTGTAGGCATATCATTTCTTATGCCTCTCTCCAGTTCGCTGCGAGGTTCCACAACTGGGTTTCAAATCCCTGTCCTCATGCAAAATTGGAATGTCAGCGAGCTTTCATGTCGCAAGATTGGGGAGGTTCTTAAGCCTGACTCCTCTCAGAATTTTGTGTTTCTAGAATAGATATTTTGAGAGAAGTCTGTGCAATGAGACCCCTTTTCTGTTCAAAATTGTGAAAGCAAGTTAAAATGTAGAGAAAGAGGGGTCATACCCGTGCCATTTTTGCCCTTTCTTCACGTTGAATTCTTGGATTCGACTTGGTCAGAACATCTTGAACAATTTGGCAAAACACCAGATGCAGAGCAACTGGGCTTGTCAGATGTTCCAGTGGTAAGAACACCTAAAAGAAAAGGAAAAAAGTGTGAGAAAGAGGTATTTTAATCCAAAGAGGAAAACATTACTCGTAATTTTATTGCGGGAAATTTGGAATATCAAGTATCGTAACATCTCTAGCCGACGATATGCACAGATATTTCCAAGTAGAAGCAAATTATGAGACAACTGGACATAAATGGCAACAACTTTGTCTTTTGAGAAACATGTTTAAAAAGAACTTTGTCTTTTGAGAAACATGTTTAAAAAGATGATTTGAAATATCAAATGCGCAAAAATCTCAAAACCACCCTGTCAGGTTGCATATTTTTTTTTCCAATCCACTTCCGCGGACAGCAGCATCGCAACAGCCAATCACGTCGTCTCAATTTGTGACGTCATCAATTTTTGCCTTGCCACCGCTTTTTGCCATTTGGCGTGTTTGCCACCGCTTCGCAACTCTTTCTGGGGTCGCAATAGGGTTAGGTTCGGTCAGGTTAGGTTAGGTTAGGTCAGGTTAGGTTTGGTTTGTGGTTTTGAAAATTGGATGTTGAAATTGGCTGGAATTCCCAACAGCCAATCAGAGACGCGCATGCGGAAGTGGATTGGGGAAAAAAATGTGCTGTCAGGTTTGAATTAGATATTCATCAGTCGAACCGTGGGGACATCAATTCCAGACTAACGCCAGTCCGAGGTTGCAGATCAAATTTTTGACATTCACTTTCATCGAAAAAATGTGAGTTAGTTTTTGACCTTTAGTTTTATCTCATTTTCAAGGCTTCTGAAAATTTCTTCCCACTCTTCAATCATTATCATTGGACGAGAAACTTTGTAAAGACTGATTGTGTCAATGCCTTCGCATTAACTTCATCAATGGTGAGAGGTGTAAATTACTGTAAATAGTGTTTGCAATTACGATGTGAAACCGACCTTGACCTTCCTGTAGTTTGAAACAGTTTGATCTTCACGTTCGAAAATGCCGTAACCTCTTAGCTCTGGACTTGTGCAGTAACAAAATATTTTACTTCAGGGAGGCAACACTGACCAGCCCCTTCAATTGCCGACGAATTAAATTGATGCCTGTTGGCCCCACCTTTTTCTGAACTTGTGCAGCATGCATCATTTCAAGCAGCAAGCACCTTACACATGTCCGTACTCCGTTGTAACAGCGTGGAAGCTGCCCAAAGAGATCCATCATTTTCCCCATTTGTTTGTTGCATCGTGCATTGACCGAACAATTTCCTATGCGTAACACACATGTGCAAGAAATTCATAATTTTTTCTTTGGTGTCCCAAACTTTTGTCAGCATGGGCAGCACTGCAGCACATAAAATTTAACTCTTTATGTTGATGCCTGTTTCCCGGACGTTTCTCAACCAATTGATTTTTTCATTTCAGAAAATGTCTGTTTCGATGCAGACATTTTGTGTTTGTCAATTGTGTGAGCAGCCATACGACTAATTGTTTTTGAAAAACGAGGTCCATGTCAGCTATGAGTTGAACGAAGAAATGAATCTGCAACTGAGAAGCGTGGATTAACAGGTACCTCTTTCCTGACATGCAGTTTCCATTTCACACTGTTATAGGTCAGATAAGGGCCAGATGGTGCTGGATGCAACTTGGTCTCTATTGTTTCGGGAGCCAATTCTCTGAAGACTGGAACTGGTGCAGCTGATGGAAGAAATTCAGGCGATTCCTCAACTGAAAAAAGAAGAAAATGAAAATAATTCAGATACGTGTATATCCTCCGGAAGTCTGAGGAATGGACCATTTTCTTTAAATTTCAGACAATTAACTTCAGTCATATCCTGACAGTGCCCAGAAAAATATTTTTTTCGCTACAGCAGAAAATTGTGGCAGAGAAAAAATCTTTATATTGTTCTGTGTTCACATTGTTGCCTTGTTTCAAGGGAAAACCGGCAGACACAGGTGCAACTTCTCATCTTTGTTGCTTATCTTCCCTTCTGATGTTGCTCATTTTGATTCTTTGGAATGGTTCAAACCTTTTCAAACTGTTAGAAATTCGATCCAAACAAGTTTTTTTTAATCTGCGCTCTGCTTGTGTAAGGTGAAACAACCTTGACCTTGATATGAATGCGTTGGCAGAGAGGTTGCCCAAAACAGGTGATATTTTTGCAAGATGCGCAAATATATTATTTTCTTGACATGCAACAGAAGCATCTGAACTCTGCTAGTTCTCCATAAAGCAATGCAAATTTGGGAAGGGGGAAATGCCAATGCTTTTTCTCATTTTATTCTAAAAAGGTAAAATATACAGGGTGTTTAGTAAATGGCTCCCGTAAACCAGTTTTTCGGAATGTCCTGATTCCCCTGAGTAGAAATGATAGAGGGAAGAATTTTGCTACGACCCCCCATTTCCAAGATATGGAGCCTCAAAGTTCCCAAAATGAACTTTTTGGGGAAGCTCTGGAGCTGTTGCTTTTGCCCATAAAGGTCCCATCTTTTGAGAGTGGGTTCTTGTTGAGAAATACTAAAGAAAAGATTCAGTAGTCAAATGTGGTCCGCCGTCCGGTGCCCCAATTTTCTGATATTATGAACTCCCAAAAAATCACTCCAGGAAATGTAGGGAAATTTCAGTTGGGCTGTTTTTCAATTTGGGCTGATTTCAGTGATTTGGTTGCTATGCGACTGAAATGTGTTTGCCTGGCTAGAACATGAATAATAATAAACATGTATAAAGAGCAGTCTAAATAAACAGTCCACTCAAGGTACGACAGTATGCTTAAGTTGGCTGTTTCAACACACAAAATTACACGTCCTTGGAAGGCAAATGTTTTGGAACACATCAGTAAATTTTTATACAGCAATTTCTTACTTTCAAACCGGTTTGGAGAGGCGTGTGTGTTTTCAGATGGATATCTGTCTCTGTTGTTGACATTTCTTGCATTGTTGTAGTCCATTGGATTTCTGTTGGTCCGATTTGGTTGAACGGGAGCAGGTGGACTGGAACCACGGTGTCTGTCAGACACAGGAGTTGATCTGGGAAAAGAAAGGAAAGGATGCTGCCTCTTCTTAACTGGGTGGGGATGACGTCAAAATTTCTATAACCATGCGCAACATCTTTAATGGTCGTTTGTGGCTGCAGGCACTTACCAATGATTCTTTCAATGCCCCTCCTCCAAGCAAGCATTTCAAGGACATTGTTGAAAGAAACAGGAAGTGTTTACCGAATGATCATCTTCCCCATTTTCAGACAAACTGAGCTCCAAGTCATTGATCAATTTTTCTTTTCTTCACAGAGTTATTTTTGCAGTTGCTCTCAATTTGCTAGACTGTGTATTGGCACTAACATTCCTTGCCCCGTCTGATGAATTCCACCGACTATAAAAACACCCCTGATGACAAGAAGCCATGATGTGGTAGCTGACCCAACTTGACTTGGTTTGGGCTGTTACCATAGCGTGTCTAATAGCATCAAATAAGGAAGCAAAAGAATCTACTTTCGAATTTTCCCACAATTTTTTATTCAATACCATTTGTTACCATTCATCACAGAGCAAGTTGAAATTGACTGCAGCTCATTCGACTTGAAGACATGAGCTGAGAATGCTTCACTCTCTTCCATTTGAATACACAGAAAAACTTTAATTTCTATGCCGAGAATGAAGTTTTAGACCGAGTTTTCATTGTTGAAAGAATTCTGAATTCACTCTGACTGAGCATTCTCTGCTACACCTGGGAGCATTCTTAGCTCATATCTTCAAGTGGAATGAGGAGTAATTGACGAAATTGACTAAATCGTTCGTAAAGTTTTTGGCTGTGTCAATTCATGTTCTGTGATTTGCCCGTTCGTGGTGCATGCGCCGAAATTGAATATCATTCATGTCATCAATAAATATTCATCAATATTAATCAATATCTATCATCAATATCATTCAATCACTGAGGAGAAAGCGGCCGAATTTTATTCCAAAATGTTGGTATGATAATATTCAGGCTGAGTTAAAAATCTTTTACGTGGAACGTATTATTTTCCAAGGAGTACTTATGTCCACTTATTTTTACAATAAAATAATTTAATGGACGTTCGCTTACGTCGGAGAATATTTGCTCTCGGCTGATATTGGTCTCCCCTGTTGTGATGCTATTGCAGATCGACTAATTTGTCCAATTCTTTCCATTCGTTCGACCTATATGTGAATGAAAACAAGTCAATATGCAGCAATCTACTTCAAAAACGGAGCTGACCGATCAGAAAATGCCAATCTATGGTTTAAACTGGCGTTTAGAATAGAAGCATTCCAAAACTTGTGTTGGAACATTGTCTTCACAGTTCGTCATCAAGAACATCAAGGTCTTCAGCTTTGGCACGGCCTTGGCTGGTTGCCAATTTCTTGTAATTTGTCACCAGGACTTCCTCCTGCGATCTGATAGCCAAGGCCAAGAGGAACAGCTTTGCAGCTGCCAATGAGCCAGGCATCTTTGACATTCAAGTTCTTTGCAGCAAAATATTGTCTGCCATCAGGTTTCAATGGAGAAACTTTGTCCATGGTGATTGGACTTGGATTTTTTTGCAGATTCCAGCCAACAATCAAAACACCATTGGAACTCTCACCTGCGATCTGATGAATTCATTCTCCTCTCTGATTCCATTCTTCCTGCCGAAATTGTTTCCGGAATCTGGCGTGTCCCAATCTTCTAAAATGGTAAAAATGTGTCGAAAGTTGATGTTAATGGTGTGCAAATTCTGTTGAGATTTTACTTTCGATGAAAGCTTTTGTAGCAGGATGTGTGTTTTTATTTGTAACCTGCTGCACAATAAATAATCGGAAAAATGATATTCCCATGGCATGGCTCCAAAAGTCCCACGTTGCATGGCTCTGCAATGTTTTCAAACCTTGCGTGATATTTGCATGGCATGGCTCCTAAAGTCCCACGTCGCATGGCTCTGCAATGTTTTTGAAACCTTGCAGACTGCTGACTGGCAGAACAAATGTTGTCGTTAAACCATATACAGTTAAGGTCTTCCGCCTTAGATATTGGAGTTTGTCCCAGAGAGCCTCAGAAAAACAATTTATTTTCCCATTTTAAGTCTTCCTGTCAACAAATGTGAACCATCCAGTGAAAAATTATCAGAAAGGCCATTAAATTGTTGAAAGATCAACTTCATTTTCCTTGTTGTTCATCATTCATCATCAATTCATCACAAAAAAGATCAATCAAAATTAAAAATGAAAGATCAAAGTTGACTCGACCGTCGAAATCTTCATTGGGAATGTTGCTGTTAATTAACAGAAGAAAGGTTACTCACTGCCAAAATTGCATTAAATCTTACATTCTTTCAAGTTGCCAAAATTGTATGAGAATTTACAAACTGCCAAATATTGTTGTCAAAATAGCAAAGGCACTTACAAGCTGCCAAAACTGCATCAGAAGTTCCAAGCTGCCAAAATTACAAGCTGTATAATTTCCAGCTTTGCCTAATTCTTCTTCTCTAAACGAGTAGGTATTTTTACAACAGTAAAAGAACCCTCATTATTCAGTATCCTGATGTTTTGGTTTAGTGCCCTTTTTGATTTTGCTTGTCATCACACTCACGTTTAAGTTTTCCAATATCAGAAGGAATTAAATTCTCACCGTGAATTGCCCGCCAGTCTTTTGGTCTCTCAGCACGCTTGACAACGTTTCCAGCTGTTTCACGCTCGTTTCCATCTTTGGCCCTGAGAAAGAAAGAAAAGAAATTTTTTTTAAAATAAATGAAATGCTGCTTTGTGAACCTTGTCAACACCGGAAATTTTTTGGAAGATGATGTCGTCCTTCTGAGATTGTCAACGTTTGTTCTGTCTTTAGCAGAGGAGTGCCACCTTTATAAAAGGAATTTGTATCGTTTGAACACAAGACTGGACACGAGCACGTATGTCTTTTGAGCAGGATTGTACAGTGGCGAGAAAATTACTCGTAACATAAGTACATGCCGGTTTTTTGATCTTTCAAAGAAAACTGGGAGAGTTGTTGATTTCAGATTCAAGAAATCGGATTTTGTTGCACGAAAATATGCGTAAAATCATTGCTCCAATGCCAATTTTGATGGGATCGAGATTTCCCCTAAAATTCGAGAGATAAAAGAGACCATATGTGGTACAATTAATCTTCTCGCCGCTGTACACGAGTGGGTGTATTTTTTGAACACGAGACTGTAAATTTGGATGGGCTCAACTTTGTCACAACATGTCTTTAAACATGGGACTCCGCACATCTGGTTGGACTCCATGGGTTTCATTTTTGCGAGAAGATTTCGCATTTGTTTATAACTTACAAAGATTATCTGGTGTTACTGTTTCTTTACATCTGCATTCATAAGTGAAAGGGACCGCTCAGCCAAGAATTCCAATTTAGCTGGCCGGTTATTTTTCTAACTTTTCACGGTTGGCATTTAAAGACACGCCTAGTAGCTCTGAAATAACTACATTGCTGTCGATTTGCAACTCTAACCAGCGACAGAAACTGGTTATATGAAACCCCCACACACTTCTTCAGAGGGGGAGATTTCAGGTGGTTACCATAGCTTGTTCATCAATGAAGGCTCTCCTCTCAAAAAGGCCAGTCAGTTGATGATTTATTTGTTCAAGTTGAGGTCATGAATGTTCGTAGCAGAGATACTTTTCATCGTAATGAGCCTTACCAAACAAGTATAAACTGCACAAATAGTCAAATAGGCATCTTGTAATAACCCAGGCCAGGATTAACATGGCTGGATACCTTTAAAGATTCATAAGCTCGTATGCTATGGACATCAAATTTGTCTTTCTAAAATCCACCAAGTAAAACATAAGACGAAAGAAACATTGTTTAATCCATTCAAAGATGAGTGAGAAACCAATTGGATTCCAACCTTATGCTGTGATTGACAGTAACTATTTCCAGCCTTTTCCGCATTTCGCTGCTGATTTTCAACTTTCCCACGCTGCCACTATTGTCGTTTGCTCTAAAAAAAATTAAGGTTCAAGAAAGTGCAAAATCAGTTTCAACATTTTTGGTGCGGGATGTGATTCGTTGATTTGTCTGGCAAGGTTTCATCGAAGGCAATTATTTTTTTTCTCAGTGATTTCTGTGAAAGTCCTTCTTGACATGATTTTCTGAGTGATTGGTCATTTTGGCCTGCGAAATTCTGAATTTAACAATCACGCTGACATATGAAGTTGAATACCTGCGTTTATTAACTTAGTCTTCAGAAAATTTCTGAAGTTTCTGACAACTTTCCTCGAAAAAATGCTTCAAGAAGAAACCTGACTCCCTTGTTCACGATTTGTCGACACTCAGAGCATTCCAGTTAAAACTCAATTATAGTCATATTTTGGTGATTTGCCAGGATGGGAAAAGCAGAGTGAAGACGTCAAGGTACTGAAGGTGAACCTGGTGTGAGGAGAAAATTGCAAGTGTTTCGACAATAGCTCAGCCGATAAATGATATAACAATGACAGTTTATTTTCAAAAACTTGGAACAAGAAGGGTTTGAAGCAAACTTTGTCGTTCATCAAGGTGCATGAAGCAAACTTCATCAAGGTTCATGAAGCAAACTTCATCACTGTTCATGAAACGAACTTCATCAAGATTCATGAAGCAAACGTCATCAAGATTCATGAAGCAATCTTCATCAAGGTTCATGAAGCAAACTTCATCAAGATTCATGAAGCGAACTTCATCAAGATTCATGAAACAAACTTCATCAAGATTCATGAAGCAAACTTCATCAAGATTCATGAAGCAAACTTCATCAAGGTTCATGAAGCAAACTTCATTAAGCTTCACAAAGCAAACTTCATCAGAGTTCATGAAGCAAACTTCATCAGGGTTCATGAAGCAAACTTCGTCAAGAATCATGAAGCAAATTTCATCAAGATTCATGAAACAAACTTCATCAAGATTCATGAAGCAAACTTCATCAAGATTCATGAAGCAATCTTCATCAAGGTTCATGAAGCAAACTTCATCAAGATTCATGAAGCGAACTTCATCAAGATTCATGAAACAAACTTCATCAAGATTCATGAAGCAAACTTCATCAAGATTCATGAAGCAAACTTCATCAAGGTTCATGAAGCAAACTTCATTAAGCTTCACAAAGCAAACTTCATCAGAGTTCATGAAGCAAACTTCATCAGGGTTCATGAAGCAAACTTCGTCAAGAATCATGAAGCAAATTTCATCAAGATTCATGAAGCAAACTTCATCAAGATTCGTGAAGCAAACTTCATTAAGATTCACAAAGCAAACTTCATCAGGGTTCATGAAGCAAACTTCATCAGGGTTCATGAAGCAAACTTCATCAGGGTTCATGAAGCAAACTTCATCAGGGTTCATGAAGCAAACTTCGTCAAGAATCATGAAGCAAATTTCATCAAGATTCATGAAACAAACTTCATGAAACAAGTTCATCAAGATTCATGAAGCAAACTTCATGAAACAACTTCATCAAGATTCATGAAGCAAACTTCATCAAGGTTCATGAAGCAAACTTCATTAAGCTTCACAAAGCAAACTTCATCAGAGTTCATGAAGCAAACTTCATCAGGGTTCATGAAGCAAACTTCATCAGGGTTCATGAAGCAAACTTCATCAGGGTTCATGAAGCAAACTTCGTCAAGAATCATGAAGGCAAATTTCATCAAGATTCATGAAACAAACTTCATGAAACAAGTTCATCAAGATTCATGAAGCAAACTTCATGAAACAACTTCATCAAGATTCATGAAGCAAACTTCATCAAGGTTCGTGAAGCAAACTTCATTAAGCTTCACAAAGCAAACTTCATCAGGGTTCATGAAGCAAACTTCATCAGGGTTCATGAAGCAAACTTCATCAGGGTTCATGAAGCAAACTTCGTCAAGAATCATGAAGCAAATTTCATCAAGATTCATGAAACAAACTTCATGAAACAAGTTCATCAAGATTCATGAAGCAAACTTCATGAAACAACTTCATCAAGATTCATGAAGCAAACTTCATCAAGGTTCATGAAGCAAACTTCATTAAGCTTCACAAAGCAAACTTCATCAGAGTTCATGAAGCAAACTTCATCAGGGTTCATGAAGCAAACTTCATCAGGGTTCATGAAGCAAACTTCGTCAAGAATCATGAGGCAAATTTCATCAAGATTCATGAAACAAACTTCATGAAACAAGTTCATCAAGATTCATGAAGCAAACTTCATGAAACAACTTCATCAAGATTCATGAAGCAAACTTCATCAAGGTTCGTGAAGCAAACTTCATTAAGCTTCACAAAGCAAACTTCATCAGGGTTCATGAAGCAAACTTCATCAGGGTTCATGAAGCAAACTTCATCAGGGTTCATGAAGCAAACTTCGTCAAGAATCATGAAGCAAATTTCATCAAGATTCATGAAACAAACTTCATGAAACAAGTTCATCAAGATTCATGAAGCAAACTTCATGAAACAACTTCATCAAGATTCATGAAGCAAACTTCATCAAGGTTCGTGAAGCAAACTTCATTAAGCTTCACAAAGCAAACTTCATCAGGGTTCATGAAGCAAACTTCATCAGGGTTCATGAAGCAAACTTCATCAGGGTTCATGAAGCAAACTTCGTCAAGAATCATGAAGCAAATTTCATCAAGATTCATGAAACAAACTTCATGAAACAAGTTCATCAAGATTCATGAAGCAAACTTCATCAAGATTCATGAAGCAAACTTCATCAAGATTCATGAAGCAAACTTCATCAAGGTTTGTGAAGTTAATTCATGAAAAAAGTTTGTTCGCGAACAAAAGGTTGATACTCATCACTACTCGTACTTCATAGATTTGACGACGTTTCTGTCATGACTACTTTCTTTGTCCATGGCCCAGTGTAGCGGATCCTACTCTATTGCATTGGCAGAGCACAGGACGTGACGAAGATGGGAGGCGCTGAGGGATAGTCAGTTATTTCGAACAGTCAGTCTGGGACTGTCTCGTTGAAACCTGATTTTTCCTCCGCAGATTGGTCTTTTGCTAGAAATTTTCTTCGTTCAAACATTCCTATCTTTCGGGACATTGCTAAGAGCAGCGATCCCAACTCTTTATGCCAAATCCTTTACAATTCACTTCTTAAAATTTTAACTTCTGTTCCAATTAAGAGCATTAGATCAGGGCCAGATTTTCCTTGGGTAAATCACAAATTGAAATCTCTACTACGGAAAAAACGCAGAATCTCTGCCAAGTGTGCCAAATCCAAGAGCTCTGAGTTGTTAGCGCAGTATTTGAGTCTAAAAGAAACCATTAGGTTATTAAACAAGAACCTTTTCTCTCGTTTTTTAACAAGAGCGATTTCTTCCCCCTATGCCAGTAGGTTTTGGAAATTTATTAAATCTAAGCGTGCAGGCACCAATCATAGTTACATTACGTGTGGTGATGGTTCTCCCATTCTTCATCGTCACGACATAATTAAGGCTTTTGTTTCTCAATTTTCATCTGTCCACACTGTTTTTCGTCATTCATCGCCCTCACATTTGTCAAGTGCTGTTCATCCGTCAAATGTCACTTCGCCACCTCATTGTGTACCTCCATCACAATTTGTATTTTCATGTGATCGCTCCATTGTGTTAAAAATCATATCCTCTCTCGCAGGCAAGAACTCTCCCGGTAGTGATGGCATACCAAATATGTTGATAAAAATTCTTTCCGTTGATTTAGCTGATTATTTTGTTGCGCTTTTTAATTGCATTTTTCGGACTTGCGTTTTTCCCGATTTATGGAAGAAAGCCATTATTGTGCCAATTCCTAAAAAAGCCAGATCAAACGAGGTTGCAAATTTTCGTCCAATTTCCATTCTTCCAAGCAGTGCCAAGCTCTTTGAAAAAATCCTTGCACGCAACTTAACAAATTGGCTTGACCAGACGAACTTTTTACACCCATCTCAGCATGGCTTTAGGAGTGAATTGTCTTGCGAAACTCAATTGGTGGAATTTGTTCATGACTTAAGTTCATCGTTTGAGCGCAAATTTCCTGTGCATGCCATCTTTATTGATTTAAACAAGGCCTTCGATGTAATTTCTCACCATCTGTTCATTTTTAAGCTGCAGTTGTATAACTTTCCGCGTAATTTCATCGAACTCATATCTTCATATCTGTGTGGTCGCTCCTCGTGTGTTAAATGGAATTGTGAGGTCTCCCATGAATCATATATCAATTCCTCTGGAGTTCCGCAAGGTAGCGTTCTTGGTCCTTTGCTGTTCCTGCTCTTTATAAACGACATTACCATTGGTCTTGACTGCAAAGTTAGGCTTTTCGCGGATGACCTTGTTGTCTATTGCAACATTAGATCCGAATTGGACCCGGGGTCACTTCAAAACGATTTATTCAAAATTGAGAATTGGTGCGCAAAATGGGGCATGAGGATTAATACAAGTAAGTGTGCCTTTATTTGTTTTAAAAGGTCTAGGCTTGCACCACTCTCTTTTGTAGACCACATATACTCCATAAATAAAGATACCATTCCAAGAGTAAGCTCATTTAAATACTTGGGGGTATTTTTGGATGAGAATCTCAAATGGGATGAACACATTAATTACTGTGTCGCAAAAGCGCGAAAAGTGTTAGGCCTTCTCCACCGGAACATGTTTTTGGCCTCAGTGGAAGCAAAATTGAAAGCATACATCGCGCTCGTACTGCCAATTCTCGAGTATGCCAGCGTCGTGTGGGATCCTTATCTCATCTATCAAATTCAGGCACTAGAAAGGGTTCAGAGAAGGGCAGCCCGTTTTATTTCTGGAGATTTCTCCTTTTCCACAAGCGTTACTGATTTAATTCAGTCACTTGGGCTGACGCCACTTGCACAACGTCGAGTGAACAAACGCCTGAAATTTTTTGCAAAAATGTTTTGCTCCAAAATAAAAATAAATGTTCCTCCCGAGTACGTGTTGCGCTGCCCTCAACGTAGGACCGATAATGGGCTCCATTTCGTGTCTCCCCTGATCAAGCTGAACATTCACTATAACTCTTATTTTCCCAGAACGATAAGAGATTGGAATTCACTTCCCCCAGATTCACCATCAATTATTAATTCACTGCGTTTTTTGGCCCGTTCCCACCCTTAAGAATCTACAGTTGCATTTTGTTCATTGATTTCAGTGGAATAAACTTGTGATTGTATTTAGCGGTAATCATTCTTTTATCGTTTGTTTATCATTGTTTCATGTTCTATGTGTGTTTTAATCTGTTGACATGGATGCAGCGCTCCTGTTTTGCCTGCCATCTACCAAATAGTTTTGTAGATGTTATGTTATAATAAATAAATAAATAAATAAATAAATAGGCTGCCGTGATGGCAGTGGCGGCAACAAAGCGAAATAAACACCAGTGATTTCATTGCAGAAACAGAAGAAAAACCGGGCGGAGGTTGGGAAGCAATGCTTCATGAGCATGGATCGCAGTGGCGTGGACGTTATTAATTGTGGACAATTTAATGCAAAGGGAGCAGCTTTAACGGGTCCAGTCTGGTATTTCTTCAGCTATTTTACAAAGCAGGCAGTTTTTGCAAACCTGCCAGACTCGGACATTTAATACTTCATCTGGAAATGACAAAGAAACCCAGTGTGAAGGGGGGTGGTGTGCACCAGTCATTTTTGATGGGAAAGAGTGAAGATGAACCTACAAGTGAATGCCGTGAACGCCTGGAAAAATGTGAGCCATTTTTTTGCAACAATAATTCTGATGCTCCCATTTTCTATAGCATGCTCTACTCTACGGCTGTTCCGGAAGGTAAATCAGCCACATGGTTACCTTGAGTCGTTGTCATCTGCGGAAGATGGCCTGTTGGCATTCTTCCTCTGTTGCTGCGCCGCTTTGCTACTCTTCTGCTCTCCTGCCCTCTCCCTCTCTCTGTCTCTGTTCATCCTCTCGTTCTGTTCTCTCAATGGCTGTTGCTGGTGGTGTTGCAACTGTTGAATCTGTTGCGGTTGCATCTGTGGGTAACCAAGCAACTGCATCTGCAATTGCAACTGGTGGGCGAGATGCTGGGACGAAGGTGACTCACGGTGAAGCGGGTTTTGCTTCTGATTGGGAAATTGCTGCTGACCGAAGTTCATGTTGCCATTTTCTATTTCAAATTCGTCCCACTCGATGGCACTGTTGGGTGCATCGTTCTCATTCTGCAAAGAACCAGAGAAATCGGGTTTGATTTGATAGGAGATTGTGAATAATGAACAAACGGCTATTTTAATGATGAACAACTCATGAAAATAAAAATCAAGTCAAAGCGACCCGTTCATGACTTTTGACAAATTTTGCAAGGAAGAGTGAAACGGCAAAATGCAACTTTTTTTTCAAACAATTATTGATGGAATAATAAATTGTTTAAATTACCAACGGGCCAAGTGACAGTCTTTTCAACCTTAAGATTTCTAGAGCAGATTATACTTCAAAATATCTGTTGAGTTAAGATTGCAACAAGGACAAGGATTCGAAGCCAATTTTTATCATGCCAATCAAATGACCTAAAGCGAATGGAAATCATGCTCTTCAGCCTCTAAAATCATACCAAAAGGGAGTAACAATCATGCTCCTGCAACAATGAACAATGTCAGTAGAATGCCCCTCATAAAACAAAAGAAGGAAACTATCAAATTCCAAGAATACCACCCCAGGATAAAATCAGCTCCAAAATAAAATATGAGGCAGGCAGGTAGCACCAGAACCACATGCGGAATGGAAGGACCAGAAGAAAAATGCAGTTTTGGGATAAGTAATGGTATGCTGGACAGTTAGGTTCAGGATCTTTTGTTGCAATGCTTTTCTCCACTTTGTTGACGATTATCACAGCTTTCTTTGCATGGTTCAATAATTTGCATTACCGTTTCTTTAATTTAGCATAAATAATGTTACTTGTAACAAGTATTCGTATAAATTGTGGGCAAGAAGGTTGCCATCAGCGAAGAAAGTTTGGAACAACTTGCATCCGATGCCTTTCCCCCGGCGGTAAGTGAAAGTCAGCATGACTGTGACATGATTCAGGACTCGTTTTACTAAGTACTCGTATAGGCGGGATTATTATGAGCCATGCCTGCGTAACGTGTCACTAATGGCGCGTCCAGTGGTGAAAATATTAGATTAGAGGAAATGGAAGTCGGCAGTCAAATGGCATTTTTGGTCTGAAATTCCTTCCCGATCACCCATATTCAGCAATGAATACATGTATTATTTATTGAAAATGCAAATCACAAACTACAATTATAGTTATAGTAGCACTGTACCGATCCTCTCTTCGAATGAAACTGCTGCCTTCGTTTGAAGTCGAAGAACGAATTATTGTCCATGGCTGGGCTGGATCCCTGCGGTGGAGGCCATCTCCATTTACCAATTCGAACTGTCTTTGCCCGTCCTAGTGGATCCATGAAGGGTCTCTCGGCAGACGGATCAGTGTCGATTAAGTCGGGTGGCATCGGGGGAGGTGGGGGTATTCCATGCATGAAGCTGTTCTGCATTTGAGCTGAACCATGCATCTACAGACACAAAAAATGTTAAAAATTACCCCTGCTAATTGAAGTTGAAAGCAGAAAGTTTTTTCCCAGGCAGAGGCCCGTTTACGAAGTTTATCCTAGTCCCCATTGGTTGGGAAATATTATGTAGATTTGAGAAATTAACTGCTGAATGTAGATTTGAGAAATTATATATCAAAACCGATGCAGACGTCTGCAGAAGTTCAAACAGATGTCACGATTTCCAGTTGCCATTGATGCAAGTTCTGAAAGATTTGGAACCACATTTCTGAGTTCCATAGTCTCAGAATGGTGGAAAACCAAGTAGAGAAATGTTTTTTGTAAAATTTACGATCTCGTTCTTGTGTACACTGCACAGTAGTACCGGAATTAATGTTCTCATGTCTGTAAAAATTGCGATTGTTGAGATTTAGCAAAAAATCCATGCTGCAGAAATTAAAGAACCCTTTTATCGCAAACGTTGCCATCTTGCATTCTTACTCAACTTTGTTTCAATCGAGTGCTATTATTTTTACTGGCTGCATAAGACGAGTAAAATGAAAAAAGTTTCGGAGGCAACAGTTAAGTGGGAAAATCCCATGCATGGACATTAAATCCGTCACCACTATACACATGCGTCAACCGTTAGTTGATTGGTTATTTTGGAGAAATGGAAATTAATCCATACACCTTTTTATTGCAAAGTGGACGAGTTTTCTTTGCCCAAAAGTTCATGTTATAATGACACCAATCAATAAATAAGCATGCAAGTTTGCATGCACAGCCGCAGGCACATTCATTTTCCTTTCTTGAGAATGCAGGAAAGTAGGTTACTCTGAGACCCAAAATTCAGGTTTAAAAATGCAGGAGAGAGGGCAAATAGGCTGTTCACCGAGATAATTGCACATTTCAAAGGGCAGGCATTCATTATACAGGCCAATGGGAAGTTTCAACAAGCGGAGGGAGATGCCAAGCTGATTTCACAAAAATACCTCATCATCTGCCTGTCGTTTGCCGTCGAAAGCATTGTGTTTCTGCTGCTGCTTCTGCAGTTGAGACCAAGTCATCTAAAAAAAAATGAAGAAAAAGAAAATTGAACTTGGCACTTCATGACATGAAGTTGGAAAAGTAGTGAGAAATGCACTGAAATTAAGTGTTTTTTGAGGAAAAAGTTCCTTCGGTGAACGATCACTTCGAAACAGCACATTATTCTTGGCCATGAGCTCTGAGGTATTGACTTTTGTCGTTGTCAAAACTGTCCTCTAATTTCATGCGCTGGGTCGTGCGATCAAGTGAGTTCATGATGCAATTAGCAGTGCACTGTCGATATTTGAAACTTCTGAAAAGGTTTTTGTTGTTCCATCATTCAACACCATCAAACACCATCGAAAAAACACCATCAGAAGACGGTGTTTTTTTCGTGTGGAAGAAAATACCAAAAGCTCTGAAAAAGTTTACAAAAGAGTGGATTTTTCTTTGGAGTCAGAAGAATTTTTTTGAACTTTTTTGTATATTTCCTGAGTGCTCTGAAAAATGTACCAAAAACTAGATTCAAAACTGATTTACTGATGACTGATTTGGAGATAAAAAATAACAAGATCAAGAAGTGTTCCCCGCAAAAGACATCAAAAGAAAATGAGGCATATTGCGAAATATTTTTATACCATACCTGTTTGCCATTGTTGTTTTCTCCGTTCATTCGTCCCACTTTGTCGTGGTTAATTCCTTTCGGGGTGCTAGTCGTCATGTTTAAGCTTGCAGGGCCATTATTATACGAATCTGCCCACACATCGCTCGGATCATATATCATCTGAAGAAAATAAAAATGTTTCGTTTCTTTATCGTTCCAGCCATCCAAAAAATTTTGCGTGTCTTCATCTTGCGTGGATGAAAATGCATGTTGCACTGGATATATTTTGAATTTCCAGCGTATCGTTTATGCGAAACAGAAAACTTGCTGATCCATACAACTAAAATCTCTCAGTCAAATTGATGCATGATGTTTCGAGTGTATCACACCCTTAATGAAGAAAAGCAGATGTAAAAGAGGTTGCGACACACTCAAAACATTATGAAGCAAATTGACCGGGGGAGGAGAACTAGGATAGAAGCATATAGTAAAAGCATAACGTTTGTAATTCATTGCAATGAGTCACTTCAAGCGTCTTGCACCTTTTTCAAATAATTGTATTCTGCGAGGAGATTACATGTTAACATGAAACAATTCCTGCTCGGTTCCACAATCATCATTTTGTTGTGTTTCATTCGCTTGAAACATTTGTCATCATTTGAGTAAAAATATGTCTTCCAGATTTTTCTTGGCCACAAATATGAGATGTCTCAAGGTTGCAAAGAATTGATTCATTGGCTCTCTGCACTAGATTGTGTGAGGAGGGCATTGAAACAAAAAGTGCACCTGCGATAAGATGCGGAAAAGCGAGAAAAATGCCACAAGATCAGGGATTGTGCTGTGGTTAAGACACAATCGGTCGTAAGATACAGTGTGTAACGGTTGAAAATTTATAGTAATTGCTTTGAGAGAGTGAAACTGCAATTCCGCGACACACACATACCGTTCCAGCATGCAGCAGCTGTTGAATGGCTTGATTCTGAGCAGCCAGTTGTTGTTGCATATGAATGTTCTGTGCAACTGCCGACTGAAGGAAAACCCTCTGCAAATTCTGCTGGAGAACATCACCACTGTTCGGTGACAAGGTGATCCATTGGAATGAGCTAACGGAAGCGATATACCTGGAAAATACAAACAGAAGCTCAGATGATAATAGATTTGGAATTTTCGAAAAACAGATGCACACATTTGGCACTCGCCATCTTGCCACAGAAGACCCACGGGGAAAAGAAAGTGCCTCACGTTTTACATTCGCCACGATTTCCAACGCAAGTTGGTCTAAAATGATATAAAGATGGGAATTATTTCTGGCTGAGATGAAGAGTAAAAGGAAATCCGAAACCTGACATATTGGCCAACTTGACTAGTTTTTGAAGAGTTGAAGAGTGATGAACATTCTTGAAAAGTAATTGTGAGAAAATAGATCCAAACTTCCAATTGAATTTTTGGACAACATTTCATTCGGAGCTTGAGAAGTTTTTATGATTGAACTAATTCGCCCACAGGATTTTTTCTTGTAGCAAATTTGTGAAGTGTTTGGGATGAAGTGTTGCGTCACCTTCTTTGGGCATTTGCCTCAACAGCAGCAGACTGGAATCACACACCATTTTGGTATGATAGATGTCGACATACACTGTAGATTGAATTGGATGAATTTTGATTCTGGATGGGCTGCATCAGTTTGGGCCTCTTCAGTCAGGATTTAGCTGTCGGTACAGATCCTCAGTTTTTGGGTGTTTCAGAAATCCAGACAGGACGTCCCATAAGCTAAGAACCTTAAAAATTGTCCCTGCTGCAAAAACAACAAAACGGATTGACCAAAATCTGTTGGTAGATGCTACAATAAGACTCACTGTGTGGTCCAGAATAACCAGGTGGGTAAATCAACTGATGTTGAGACATCTGAGCTGGAGAAAGTGATAGATATCCAAAATGAGGGGCTCCTCCTTGATTCGGTTGCTGGAAAAATGATAACAAGATGCCATGGTTGAAAAAAAGTAAGTCTGACCGTTTTTGTTATGCATTTTTCCTCGGTAGATTCAAAAGTTCTGTGACATGACAATTTTCTCCTCGCAACAGTGATGACAAATCAAACAAATGTCTTGCCTGGCTCCAGTGGAATTGTCAATTGATGTTTCTGATGATTTGTTGGCTCGCACAGAGATGAACCATGAAGAAAAATTCAGTTTGTACCTAATGCTAATCTAATTTCCTGACATACGATTAGTCTCGTTGGATATGGCGATAGTCAGCCATCAACCCTGGGAGATCCTATCGTCACAGGGTTGTCGAATTTGTTTGTCCTGGCGCTCAATATTGATCCTGGTTTAGTTATGCTGTGTGATATCTGTTCCAACTGTAAACTTTCGCTTGTTTCCATAAAATCTGACGCCACCTAGATTTTCCAAAATGCATTTCTATTATTGTTGTTGTTCAGGGCCAAAGCAAAGCAACCTTGGTGTCAACATCCCCGAGTCCTTTTCCACCTCCTTTCATTGAATTGGCTAATGATCTGGCATCGGATAATTCATCTAAGTTTCCTTCCAAGACAGGCATAAACAGATCATCCAGGAACTGATCAACGTCGGATGCCTGGGATGGCACACGGACCCGACGAACGTGAGATGCTGTTAGAGAAATGATCGGAATGGAGAATAAAACAGAAATCAATTTCTTAAAACAAGTAGGCTAATCAGATATCAGATTAGATTTTAACCTCAAAGGTACAATTCGGTATCCTTTCAAAAAGGAACGTAGTTGTATCCAAATTATTGCATAAATACGAGTGTCATACTTATTAATGCAGCTTTTGAAATCAAAAAATATTTCCCGTTATTTTGACAGCAAATTATTTACGTAAAACTCATATTCTCGATGCAATCTACAATCAATTTTGTCCCAACATGACGATAAATTGCAGACCTGAACAAATGCCAGCAATGTTCGTTTCTGCCGGCTCGATAGATCCACTTCAGAGAACTTGTGGAATTTATTTTGGAAGAGTGGGCAAAATCCCACACGATTTGCAGGCCAATGACTTTATCTGACTTGCATTGTAAAATCAACGTAATGATGCAGAGCATCTTTTGCTTTGATGATCTCTCGATGGCTCATCATCACGGGTGGACTGCTGGTGGTGTTGCTATATCTTGCAAGCCAATCTGGATTGCAGCTTTTCCAGCTCCTCTGCAGTGGTGTGCAGTGATTTGTTTGGTTGCTAAAATGGTGCACCAGACCAAATTCCAGCAACTTTTCCCTTCTCAACCTTGATTGGTAAACTTCACATGGAGATAGCTCATTGTCACGGCCCACGGGTGGACTGCTGGCGGTGTAGCAGCTACGTATATCTTATAAACAGGAGTTTCTATGTCATGGAAAGCAAACCTTAATTCAGTGATCAAACTGCTGCAACCCACAGTGGTATGCAATGACGAAGGTGCTTCGCTGTATCAGGACCAAAGGCAGACGAACTTTTCACTTCACGATCTTGATTGGTAAAGTTGCACATTCTCGTTCAATCATGCGCACCTGCTTGAATGGCTGCCTGGCGCTGAACGACGACCTGTGTTTGGAGTTTGGCCAGGAGGATGCTCTGCAGCACGGGAAATCGCCAAACATTTTTTCAGTGTGTGATAAAGTTGCTGCCCCACACCACACTTACCAAGCGAAGGTGCTTCGCTGGTATCGGACAGGGCAGACGAACGCACTTCGCATTTGTCGGAAGG
>JASGXE010007335.1:0-51698 GCA_030068105.1 Sinentomon sp. SZTP_YWyxl | reverse complement strand
TCGGAAGAACAATGTTTAATGTAGATTCACAGCGCGTGAGCAATATCATTGCAAACCAATCAAAATACCGCTCAACATGAGAGCTGAATCGCCAGTGTGGTATACTAATAAGAAGATCTACCACGTATGTGATGTATGTATGCCTATTTATCAGGATGCAATCAAATTATTAGTCCATTTTTCATCCGCTGTCAATCAGTAAATTTATCAAGAATCATATCACAATTGAATGAAAGGCAATCCACATTTATATAAAGACAAATATAAAGGACAGTAATCGGCCCTCAAAGCTTGTTTTGCATTCAATGTTCATATGTAAACGTTCTGCTCCGTTTTAAAAATTGTAAAGGATTTTAAAACGAAAAAATTGGAGTATCATAATTTAATATTCTGTATAAATGACATTATTTTTGTACCATTTTGGAAATGAAAACATTGTACGCCGAGAGAATAACTTTGGATCTTTCAAATCGATAACATGGTGTTTTTGTTTTTATCTGGTTGCTTTATGACACTGTTGAACAATTTTTGGAATCACTCCATGGCAAACCGACAGGATAGCTCGTGTAACATTTGAACGACATAACATTTGAACGACATAGTTGGTGTTTCCGTTTCTGTTTAATTGACAGTAAAATTGTGAATACCACTTTTGAAATTACATTAGAAGCGCAGAGTTTGACTACTTCCGCGTTTAAAATACTCTAATGAAACGTGTCAAATCTGCAATGCAGTGAAGTTATTTTGTAATGAAAGTGTCTTTTTTAAATTTGGCGATTCCTTTTTGTAACCTTCTTGAAGCTGCCCCATCATCTCGCCAAAAAAGCGAATTTGTAATTTGTAATTTTAATTGTAAATTTGCCATGTAAATGCAAATATGTAAAATCACACGAAATGACACAGGAGAAAAAAAAACAAAGAAATTAAACGACTGTTCAGAAACACAACAAGAGAGCGAGAGAAAAAAGCTCATGGCAAAAATGAATAATCAATGCGGAATGCCAAGAGATCGAGAAGTGATGTTGACCTCTAAAGTGCAGGAGAATTTCTAATAAACTTAGAGTCCTTGGGGAGGGTATTCCACTCCCGAAGGGTTTTCGGAAAAAAGAATGAAAGTAGGCGTTTAATTTTGCCGTCGGAACCAAAATTTTGTTGGTATGAGACAGGCTACTATTAAACTGACTCGCTCGTATTTCACATGGAAGATCAATAAGCAAAGAACCCTTAAGAATTTTTTTCAAAGTGTAAAGGCGTCTGTGCGACCTTCTTTGAAATAGGGGTGAGAGCCTGAGGTCACCAAGCATAGCCGTTACACTGGATGTGTAGCGGTAGTCATTCATAATGAAACGTGCAGCACTTCTCTGCACCTTTTCAAGCGCGTCAATGTGACTCTATCGAGAATCGGCAGGACAGTGGTTTTATAGGCCATTAACTTGATACCTTTTTCTGTGTGAGTCAGATTGCGCCGGATAGCTCCTAAAGCAGCCTTGGCCTTGTTAACAACGGTGCTGATATGCTCACTCCAGTTTAAGGTCCTAGACAATGTTACCCCCAGATATTTGAAAGAGTGCACACAACAGATAGGTGTTCCATCTATAGCGAATAAGTCCGTTCAGGCATTTGGATGCCAGGCCTGACTGACCTAAGGAATGTCATTGAAGCACACTTCCCGACATTTATTTTCATCTTCCACTCCTGGCACCAACTTTGAATTTTAGTGAGGTCAGACTGCAAAACTTCTTGGGATTCAGGACTTATATAAGGAGAGTAAACAACTAAGTTGTCAGCGAAAAGGCGAGCAGTGCAGCATAGGTTACTCAAAATGTCATTGATATAAAATAAGAAAAGCAGTGGCCCAAGTGAACTTCCTTGAGGAACTCCGGAGGACAAAATCAGCGCTTCGTCAGACAAGCACCCTCCCACTGAAACGAAGGCTCTTCTGTTGGACAGATATGACTCCAAGAGTGCGATCAAGGGAACTGGAAAATCAGCTGCAGCAAGCTTCACCAACAGCAGCTGATGGTTAACCTTGTCGAAGGTGTGTGATTGTGGTGTGTACTCGTACAATATCTAATAAAATTTTCAACCTTTTATGATTCAATGCTGAATTAAATGTCGCGCCTATTCGATAAAACCCCTCTGACTCAATTGTCAACGGAGCTCAGTGGAGAAAAAACACACGCCAGTTCTCTTAGTATCACTTCCCATATGTCGGCGGGGTTTCTAATGCTGTCTTCGTTTTAACTGCTTACCATGCAGGCTAAATCAGTTGAGCCGTACCAAAATGAACTGTGTATTGCGGCTAAAATATTCATCGGAGGACGATGGTGCTAAAAAGCAATTTTTTCAAAACATTGCAGGAGCATTTAAAAATCAGTTACATTCACCCCTTCGACCCCTTTGAGGGCAATCGGCGCCGGGTAGGATTTCGGCAGATGCAAAAATTTCTAACTGGTTTTTCCAAAAAATCACTTCAAATTACAGCTTTACGGCTCGCTTATAGCAACACATTCATGATGGTTTTCATTGCTCTCACACCCGTTTGTGTACAGATAGGAGTGGATTACCTTGCCGAGCCATTTCTGTCGCCCCGATGAGTTAACAGTTTTAATGGTGAAAGGCAAAATATTATAAGGAAATGGTCCTCACCACATGTTGGGGTGCAAACATCGTATGGGGTATATTGAAATAACTCCTTTACGGCTTGACGGGAATTTTTTGGATCAAATTAAAAAGATGTTGAGGCTGCTTATCTGAATATGTCATGGTGGTTTCATATCTCATTCGGACCCCCTTTCATAATGATAGGGGTGGTTTTCTCCGCAGTTGTTAATGATCTGAATAATGTCTCAAAATGATCCTCAAGACCACCATTCTTACAGGTAGAGTCAAAATTTCGCAGGATGTGACCACAACCATTAGCGGGGGGCAAACGTGACATACGGATAAGTCTGTATGTTACTAATTGACGCCGGAAACGGAAAAACTCATCTCGTTATACCATTTGTTATTGATTCACTCCGGAAACGGAAAGACTGAACTATCGTAAGAATGTTTACCATTTAGCATATCAATAACATGGTGTCGATTGTCGATGTTCATATCATGAAACAGAAATAGCGATGGAGAAAACATATCAGATATAGGTATCCGATATCTAATCAGGCGGGCAACAGAAAGAAGAAGTGCAGGCGGCAGATGAAATCTTACGTTTCGTTAACTGTTTTTGATTTCAAACATTTAAATAACTTTGAAGGGTTCTCTTGAGAATCGTGGGCCAAGACACAATACAAATACAGGGAAGCCCACCATCTCAGGCCGTTCATAGTGTTTCAGAAATGGTCTTGAAGGTGTGGGCTTTTCTGTTTTGTATGTTAACAAAGAAACACAAGGATACCGTCAAAATTAATGAAACGTTTGAAAACACGACTGGTATAAAGGACAACCAGCAATAATGCCACAAGTGATCAGCTTTTCAATGATCACTCTCGGCGCCGTCATTCTCCGATTCGCATACGCACTCTTTGGAAGACTGCAATGGTTCAGTTCAAAAGGAATATCTAAAGAGAGGCAAAATAGTTTTTTAAAAATTATGACAGTTGGACTGAAATAACATGTTTGACAAGTCGGTAAAAATTATATCATGTGGACGAAAACCCTACCAGTTTAACAAGCTTTTCCTTCTGTCTGTTTTGCACTTCGTGAACCTGTTAATGTTTTATGAACACGAGACATCATTTTAGAATCTATGCGTGTACGTCTACAGAGTATTCATGCATGATGTATTTTCATACAATACAGGCAATCCACAATCCCAAGTAGGAGAGGTTCGTGCTCAATTTTGCCCTTAGAGGTATAAAATTTCACTTCGAGATTGACTAGGAAGCATTTGTTTTTATTTTGACCAACTGAAACCCTGTAATGTAATTTTTCAAACTTCCACATGACTGCGGTGTTGACCCCCGTCTACTATCTGTCTACTATACAACAGGACCTGGCAGTTGTGGCTGGGCATGCTTAAATTCATGGATTTTTTGCAAGTGTTACTTCGCTCGGATGAGACAGGCCCATTATGTATCCTCCAAACATTACAATATGCAGTAGCCACCGCCTAACGTTACAACAATTGCCAGTTCCTCATGCGCTATCTCAAACAATGAGTTGGGTTCAGCGGGCACAGGAGAATAATTGCTGGAAACTATGAAAATAGATAAGGTAACCCGTCACTATCAGCAGAGGTGCCCCTTTCTGCTCTGCGTAATTCGATATTTGCAGCTCATGGAGTGATCTTGCGCTTTCTGAACAAGGTGTTGCTGACGGGGGAATGTATGAATGATTCAAAAGGGCTTTCTTACTCCGCCTAGATTATCCGATGAAAAGCTACCGATATTCACGCGTCCGGGGTCTTTCTGAGGTCCGAAGGAAATGACAGATTGGATGTCCTGCAAGAAAAATAATAAAATTATTCAACATCAAATTACTGGAAGGTAATGTGAAGATTACATGACTAACGTCCATGTTTATGGAAGCAAAATTACAAAGGAGGAATAGTCTATGATTAATGCGTAATCTTGGACAGTGATCTCTTAGAATTTTTCTCTCTTTTTGACATAGGTTTACCTCATCTTTGTGACAGGAGTTTTATAGAAACTCAGCAATTTGAACCAAAATTCAAACTGAAGTACAAAGCTCCACGACAACTTCGACTGCTTTTGGCGAACACCAAATTTCAATTGGTGGGTACGAATAGAGGCTTCCCATAAATGTCTATAAGTTGTCATAAATATGTCTTTTTTCTTTTGTCATATAAATATATAAATTATTTGGATTATGCCGGATTAAGGATTTACAAAATTTCGACGGCATCCTCAGTGTTCTGATAAATCCTAGTGTCGTAACCAAGTGTATTGTCTTTTCCAGAGAAGGAAGCCGGAATATGTATAGAGTATTTACTGAAGGCACTTTACAACGAGGACAAATATTTACGTGAAACAATAGCTCATAGTGTCAATTGAGATCATCTGCATGCTGTATACAACAATATAATTTCTCCGAAGAGAAAAAAACGTGAACTGAAACACTTTGTAAAGCTGCGATGCCTTTCGCCAGTGGAATTACACTAGTGTTCTTTGCGTCATTTGGAACCAGAGAAATCCTTCTCACTTACACTAAACTTTATTAGTTATCTATTTGTTATTGAATTTATTTTTTCCGCATTCTGTACGTCCACTTCACTGCAGGCAGTTTTAGTTAACTTTGAGCTTATTTTGGCAGATGTTACAACAGTCGTAAATAACGTTAATAGTGATTTGCCATATTTGCATTATTGCGCAACGCAATAACGAAAACAAATTCATGAAAAAATATTGCACTCGTATAATTAAAGGTGTGTAAGCCAATCGCGCCATTGCTGAAACGGTTTAACACGCTGCTCTTTGCAAAAATGGCTGACATTTTAAAATTATCAATTGTATAGTGAAGGAGCAGAATTATCTGGCAGGCACGCAGTGATGGCAATAATTTCCGTTTGAAACCAGAGAAAAGAAGAGGTAAAAACTGTGAGATAAGGAGCATGAGCATATTTATGAAATTGACCAGTTTCGAGTTCTCTCAATTTCCCACTTTTCTGTCCTTCAGACTAGTTAAAAACAAGATCGTGGACAGCTTGACTTCATAAATGGAAAATAAAAGCAGCCATAACGCGACATAATATTCTGGAGTATTGATTTGTTGAAAAATGCATTCTGTTAATTTAACATTTTTACCAGAAAATGCTGGTGTGCATTTATGGAACTCATAAAATAGCCGTGTGCTTTTTCCCGCAAAGATCATCATCGGCTGGAAACGAGAATGTGACCCAAAATAACATGGAAATTTTTCATCAGCGGGGGAAGTCATCCATTAGATCACCTACTAACCTTCTTCCGGATTGACGCATTCATCAGTTCTTGTAAATCCTGCAGGCAGAGAAGTTATAACAAATTAGAGTCTGTTCCAGAACATACCTAAAATTGTGCTTAGGTGTGTGCGATAAGATTCTCTACGCACAGTTTAATTTTCAAGTTTACCAAACGACTTAGCTGCTTTTTTAATTTGCTTCTTGTCGATTGCATAAAATACGCTCGTGGCTTTTAAAGCTACTCACGAGTACAGGGTGGATGAATTTTGAGCATTGTTTAGATCGCCCTCCAGAGCAGCTGTTCGTCATCGTCAGCGAATTCTAATGAATTCAAATTGCTTCTCCTCTTGACAAGTCATGAACGCCAGATTGTATGGAGCGATTCTGAGCTCCACGCAGTGCATCGATCGGTAACCGAGGTGACGGAAAGCGTTAGTCCAATCCAAATGTGTGAGTTGTTATTATCCAGTCGTTTTATGTTATAAATGTTTAAACGGGGATTTGCTTTACCATTTATCATTAATTCAGATGACCGCTCCAGAACGGGTGAAAAATTTTACAACGGAATAAAGTCTGACATCTAACCGGAATAACGTCTAACCGGAATAACGTCTAACAGGAATAACGTCTAATCGGAACAACGTCTACCGGAATAACATCTAACCGGAATAACATCTAAGCGGAATTACGTCTTAAAATAATTAGACGGTTTAAAATTTGGACGTTATTCCATCAACCCTCCCAGAGAACCACCAACAGGCAGCCGAGTGAGGGACCCAGCTTCGGCCTGTGAAAGAGGCAGCAATAGGAGCACCCTGCACAGTTTTTACCCTGGCCGGAGGGAGCGACCGAAAGCAAAGTCGTAGAACTTTTTTTAATTGCATGTCAAAAGCATAGGCCTGCAGACCGTGCAGGATGCCACGACAATCACGCCTCGGAAAAAACAACAAGCTAATGAGCTTAAAGGCAGGCTAACGAAAACCAGGATGCTAACGAAATGCACGCCCTATCCTTCCATGGTTCGGCTTACTTTCTGCTCAAACCGTATAACATACCTGCATGATTATCACACCGATGTGAATCGAAGTTCTTCTGACAAAAAGTCCATCACTCAGATGTCACCAAACCTACATATCCAAAACACGCCTGTCAGGATTTTGCGTGATGTTAACAATGCCCTCGCGTGCACATTTCTTGTATTTAAAATTATTCAGATGAACATTCAGTTTGTTACCTGAACCTTTATTTCCTGCTGTGGAATGTAAGTTCCACATATTTATGCCCTTCGAATAGTGCCACGGAGCCAAATTGGAGCCAGCACCCAACACTTTTCTCTGCGGCTATTTTAGAGCCATAAATCCAATATTTCACAATTCAATGTTTTTATAATAAACATTTCCAAAGAATTTTAAGACATTTTCTTGGTTCATATAATTCAACAGCATTCCACTACTCACCTTTTGATACCGTACGAGTTTTTACCAAATGCGTGCCTATTCTGGACACAATTAGTAGCGAAAAATTAGCCCACAATCTAGCACTTGTCAGGTGGTATTGCGGGACAAGCGTGAGTGAGTATGCGCTTACATACCCACTGTTTCAGTACTGATATTGTCGAGGTATAATCAAAAATTTAAAATTTAAATGAAAATCATGTTTCGACTTTTTATTGCTGCTCACCCCCAGACTTTTGTCGATCCACTGTTGCAATGGGACCTGAGAACGATACAAAGATTACCTTTACCAACATGAATGATGATAGTTTCTTCAGAAATATCACCAGAGGCAATATCCTGTGGAAGCTCTTTTGCGAGAAGCTATTGCGCAGCAGTAACCTAAGCCAAATATATTTTGGTGGGGCGATAACGATTTTTGCATTAATTACTTCGGGTCATGCTTGTCAATACGTATGCTTCTCATCGCATCAGACAAATAATGTTCTCTGCACATAAGTGCCTCTGACTTCTAGAAGGTACTACGTAAAAACCTACATGTGTCTCTGCAAATATCCTGAAACACAATGTCAGCATGATATCGTAAAAATCGTTTTATTGATTTCAATATATTCGTATGCCTTCTCGAGAGTGAGCATCGAACACAAAGGTAGGGTTTTCGCACTCTCCGCTCATTGAACAAGTGTTGTCGGAATTTTCTGCACAAAGCATAAAAAGAGGCTTACCGATTTTTTATCTTTTAATTCGTGCGTTTATTTCAGTTTTAAAAAGAATGACAACCGCCTGTGCAGATCTGAATACTTGACACCGGGTGCTACGGGCCATTCGTTCAATCTTATACATATTCTTGATGTTCCCGAAGTTAATACTCGCCATGAATCACGTTGTCCCCAAACTTTCATGCAAATTTTCTTAGATTTTTCGGTTTACTGACACCCCAACGAGTTCGGCAACATGTCAGCAAAGTATTCGTCAAGAAATTGCGGCTCATTCGGCGCATATCCATTCACTGATCTTGTTCACTCAAACGGCGCTTGCTATTAGATCACTGTGGGACCTTTTGGGACGCCATGTGAATTGTGTGGTTATACCCAGGCTCATGGGTTGTATTTTGAAAGTTCTCGGCGACCTGAAGCAGAATCCCATGTCGATTTCCGCTTCCAGCTGTGTTTCGCCAGGGGCAGTGCGGCAAGTACGAGAACATACGGTAAAGCGAAAACGAAACTGAAAAACTCAAATACGTTTTGGAGCACGCATGTATGAATTCGAGCTTTGTCTTGTTCGTGTGCAAAATGTGGCAGATTTTTTGTTGCAAAAATTGACTCTTGTTTGTTGCCGAATCAACAGACCGTGAAGGAGATGGAAAACAAAGGTCAAAAACAGCAAGATAGCAGACTTTTATCGAAATCACAAAAATTGTTATTGACCATTGAATGCATTTCAGTACGTCGGATCCTTATTTTATGATTTTCATCGGTTTACACTAGCGGATGTTGAGTTATCCGAAATTGCCAATTCGTGCGGTAGACCGCTGATATTTCAACCGAAGTTTGTGATTAGGTGGAACGCAAAACAGTTTGGCATTGATGAAAAAAAAATTCCGCTCTAATGTCCGCCAACAAGCAGCCCCATTTTTTCTCAGTTTCGATCCAAACTCAACATCCGTGAACAATGATTTATTTTCTTCCCATTATTGTTTCCACGAACTTACCAGAAAATCTGCCTGTGATGCCTCACAATCACGCTGCTGTATAAGAGAATGAAAATGCCACATTTAAGCGTCAAAATTCAAGTGAGCAAACCAAGTAAAAAATTGAAAGCGCTCGGAATAAAAAATGTGGAATAGATGTTTCTGCTTTGCATGCCACGGATAAATGTTCCAGTTTCAAGATTGATGTTCATAAATAAAACATGCAACTAGCTGCACCATTCTAACTTTTTGTGATGTGGAACACCTTTAAAGAGCAAATTCACAAAAAAGACTGAAAACACATTTTTAAACCATGCAAAACCAGCAGGAGCAAACTTGGCAATTTGGGGTACCTTTTTGGACCACTCTGTATATCCGATGCGGCCGTTGTTCAACAACTGCTAGTGAACCTGAATTTTTGTCGTAACGTAGTATTCGGTTAAAGTACTTATCTCACACAAAGATAAGATTACTTGCCTGATCAGAATATTTGTCTCGTTTCAAAGCAAAAAATTCATAGTTTTGCAGAGCTGGTTTCATAAGCGTCTGTCGTAAAATCAGTTCCCAGTCACTTGTAATGTTTAACGAACACCTTGTTTTAGATCACGTTGCTGTGGTTCTAAAACACAAACGAGTAACCGGAAAATACATATATTCGCAACTGAGTACCCAGTTTGCATTGCTTTTCCTGAAGTGCAATTCAAATGGCGTCATGGCTAAAATGTGAATGCTGTGTTCAGAAACGTAAAAAATAAAGATGTTCGAAAAACTGTCAAAATGATCAGGGACATGTAAAATGTTCCGAAACAATAACGAAATAGAAATTGGAACAACTTGTGTCAAAACAAACAGATACTTACGTATATCATAAAAACGTTTCACACAATAATTTGCGATTGTGGATTAGCATTCAATCGGTACCGCATGATGGGATAAATATTGAGGGTCCAAGGGGCATTTCTTTAAAATATGTGGAACGTGTGAGCAAATATTTTGCTCATGAATATTTTTGTCGGCAGCTGGTGTTAAATAACCCAATTGGAAAAAGGGGTCTCAGTGATTGCAAATTGTATGTTGCCACATTGGGGACACAAGGATAATTATAAGGTCTTCTTTCGTCGATTTTTGGACCCTACATCAAGAAAATGCTGGGTCTAAGCACTCTACTCTGAGGAGTGTTTTGTTTTTAATTTGTTCTAAGGAACATGTGAGAAAAAATGGGATATATGGAATGATAAATTTTTCAGCTCCCAAGGTTTTCATTTGGGCTAATTAAGGGAACTTTTATGACTCTACCTTGGGAGTGAAGGTCATAAATAACAGTTTTACAATGCAATAGATTGATTCGCACAACCATGAGAAAAAACAGATAAGTATGTCTGGGACAACTGTAGATGAACGGGAGTGATAACGTTATGGGATTTACTAATATGTATTACCAAATCAAAGTATGATTTTATGAGAGGTAGGAAGTGTCTGTTTTTGAACGTGATAACGTTATGGGATTTACTAATATGTATTACCAAATCAAAGTATGATTTTATGAGAGGTAGGAAGTGTCTGTTTTTGAACTATTAACCGCAATCGCGTCACATAAAAATTATTCGACATTTTTCAAAAAGCTAACCAAATTCTCCAGATGCTGCAGCAGTTCAGACTGAAAAATTGTAAAATTAATAATTCTTGAGGCTACAAATGAAACAACCACTTGCTTGAAGTTTGTGATAAACGGGGTCGCGGGTTCAGGAAGGAACCCGGCATACACCATTTCGGATAAATAACTGTAACCAGTCACTGAATAACTGGAAGTGGTCGGTCTCTAAACGAAGGCTTCTTATTGCTCAGTCACTAAACATTACATCCAATTTTTTAATGTTTACGAAGTGCCAAATAAAATTTTGCACTCCAACGTCGGTAGTTGTTGAGCCCAGATCCTGCCGCTTCCTGGTCTGCTTCGCTGTTCTCCGCCATTCACATCATAAATTTAGAAAATGGTCAAATCCGCTCAGATACCTTAAGCTGAACACTCTAGACAGGCTTTGGATTCACCCGTTAATCCTTACGGATTTTTTGCGGGTATTCCGGTGGTAAATAAAACGTAATAAGCGGAGGCGAAATTAGAATATACTCGTCATTCTATCAAAGGGCAATTGCTAGACAGCTGAAAAAGGATCTCCGCGCAGAAATGAAATATGGTACTTTAAAACAATCTGTGATTTCTGGCTTGGAAGTTGGTCAGGGCAAGAGCAACTTGAACAACCCTCGTATTCATGACAAAGTGGACTGATTTTCTCGGTGTTCTGTTTTAGATTTGTGAAGAGGATGGAGAGAATGCTTTGTGCCGCTGTGTTTGCGCCTTCGGGTATGTAAAAAGTGCCCACGCTGAAGAGTCTTAAGCTTTTGTTGGTCCAATGAATTGTTCAATTCGATGTGTGATGTTTCTTTAGCATTCGTCGGTGGTTATTGGCGGAATGCTGCAGAAAAAATTGTGCACTCGGATAACTGTCCTAATTTTATTAAGTGAGTGTGTCAATAACAATGAGTGATATTACTGGTGATCCATCTCTGCAGGAAAAAGTTGCAGTTCTGCCGGCAACGTACCCGTAGCAGAAGGGCAAGCGAGGATCAGATCAGCCGTTTTCAGCCAGGGTCAGATGGAAAAACGGTGTCAAAAAATTGCGACATTTTCGTAACTGATCAAGCTGGGATGGTAATCGTCATCCAGATTGGCAGGAATGACATCGACCAGCATCGATCGCTTAGTTCCCATGCAGACAACATCGCGACATTGTTTGATTTTTGTCGTGTTAAGGCTCCAGTGCAGTGCTATATTTCTCAGCCGTCATCTGCAAAGGTGACTTTCCAGCTGGCGTGTTTCAAAACGCCAACAACCATCTCCGTTCGTGCTGCTTACTAAATGATGTTCTGTTCTTCGACACCAACATTGGCATGCATCAAAGGTTTTCGCTGTTGACAGTTCTCACCTCAGCAAGGCTGGCATCACAAGGCTTGCTCAGTACATCATTCGAGCTCTGGATGGCAGAAACACCTGCTCCGATCCGTCTCTCACTGCCAGAGCCAGAGATAGTCATTCTTATGGACCGGTGAACTTATGAAGACTAACTCGGGTGAGCTGTCTCAACGGGGTTCATATGCCCATGTTTTCGGACTACCATGTACTTGGTCTCAATAGTGTACTTTTTGCTTACCCGTTTGTTCTTTCTCATATCATTTATAATTCCATGCCATTCTCCTTTCATATTCTACCTTGCCTCCGTCTTATTCATTCATTCACCGCATTCAACTTATTTTACCGCGCATACCTGTCTCTTCTGGCATTTGACCTTTGTTCGATCTCTCATCGCCTCCTGCTTTTCTTTGGTTTATTTGAATTTTTCCTTTTTGTTATGAACTTTGCTTCCTCGATAACCACTTCCTCCTGTCATGACCAAGCCCCTCCCACAGTCCTACCAAATGGTACCAACGCTATTCTTCCCGCTCCTCCCGCGAAAGCTGACACTCAAGTTTCCACCTGTGCGGGTTTCAATGGCGATTCATGCATTTGGGGCAATAACTCCTTTTTATCTGCTCTGCAGAACCAAGTGACAAGAGATGTGTTGCGAGTTGTGCCCGATGCGGATGTGGGCTCAAACAGTTCAAATGGTTCAGACCTTCGTTCAACAGCTGTTTACATCAGAACCGAATCCAATGAGAGAGGAATCCTCAAACTTTTAAACGTCAACAGGCAATCTTTGTCGTCTGTATTCAAAAGAACATGCTTACTTGACCTCATGCAAAATGTGCAAGCAAGTGCCATTTTTGTTACAGAAACTTGGATAAGTTCAGGGGTGTCCAATGAAGAGCTTCTCCCCCCCGGGATTCAGCTGCTATAGAACTGAACGCGAACCTCCTGCTCGCGGTGGTGGTGTCTTAATCGCTATCGAGGACGACAAATTAATTAACGCTCCCCTGCCTGAAAACTTTAACCTTGCGCTCAATGGGGTTATCGAGGTAACTTGGTGCAGAATATCTCATTTTGGTCATCCATATAGTACCGTACGTTTTTTTTAAAACACGTCAGGCGTCCGTCCTGTCGTTTTTGTGGATTCCTGAAAATTGCAAGCTGCGGACGAAAACCTGAGCAACGCCACAGGGTGTCGCGATTTTATTTTGTTGGTTGGTTGGCGTAGTTGCGTGGGACGGTAGTTTTGCGAGAAGTGTCAGTGTCTTGTTCAGCTCTGTTGCAATTTCTGCTCGTGGCAAAGATACTAGGTTGTAAAATTTTAACAATTTCTTTCCAATTTCACCAAATTTTACCAAAATTAGGGTTTCGTAAAAAATGTGGCTGCCAAAAAAAAATATTCACCGAAATTTTAGAAAAATTTTAAATTTTACCAAAATTTACAATTTCACCAGGAAATAAATAAAACTTTTTTTGCCAAACTTTTACCGAATGTTCCCTCATGAAGTGACTTCACTAGGAATTGGACATGCCACTCTGTGGACGCGAACGCCTGATTCGCAATCCAAAATGGGTATGCCCATTTTCCTTTGTTTCTTGACCCGTCCTTTTCTTTTTTCATTTGGTTTCTACAACGGAAGCCAAAACTGTCAAACCATCTGCAAAAAGCAAGGAAACAAAAGTACGCACAAAACCAATGACACCCTGTTCGCGATTGCTGTGAACCAACAAGCGTCGGCCAGGTGCAGTGAACTCGTGCAGCGCTTCGTCTCGAACCCAGGTGAAAAAGTACAGGAGAGTATGAAAATTACCGCGTGGTTAGCAAAGTGATCAGCGCATGAAAATGCAAGAAAGCAGGAAACAAGACTTCCTTCACCCATTCAGGATCTTCCGACAGGTAGCAGGCAAGCACAAGAACATTTCAATGTAGTCGCCGCAGTCAGGATGGCGTCCTCATGCCTCAAAATCCAGACAATCGCAACCACAACCAATATGGTGCTCCTCGTGCAAATGCATATCCGCTCAACGTGTTTAAAAATAAACGTGCGGTATAATTGGTTGTGTTTATATCTCGCCTTGTGCTGATGCCGCGCTGCTTTATTAGAGTTTGGACATTGTGTTTTAAATGTTATTAGCTATGATATGACTAGAACAGGGACAGGCACGAACAGGGTCGTCCTTGCTGGTGACTTTAATCTTCCCAATATCAATTGGCCCAACACGACGAATATTGGTGCTTCTCCCCGGGAATCTGAGTTTCTCAAGCTGATTGATGAGGCAAGATTTTTGCAGTTAGTCTTGGAACCAACTCGCTATTGCCAAAATGGCACTGTCAACATTCTTGATCTGGTTCTTGTAAACTTTGAACCCGATGACAGTCATGTGTCAGTTCTTCCTGGTTTAGCTTGACGTTCAACTTGATTGTTGATATTTATGGAATAAATAAATAAATAAATAAAATAGCTGATCACATGGCTGTGTCGGTTTCATTGATTCTTGAATCTGCAAACACCCGTTCCGGAATATTCAAACCATCCACCACTCCTTTATGCTTTGACCGCGTGGCCTGGGATGAAGTTCGTATTTAGCTCAACTACCTCTTTCCCACTTTTCTTGAACTATCTCAAACTGAAGATTTTGATGTGCTCTGGAGTTTCCTCTACCAGGCATTGGGTAACAACAAAGCTGAATTCACTCATCAGGATAAAACGGCGCAGATTTAAGGTTGCATGTGCTCACCCAACACCTGAAAACTGGAATAGCTATATTGTTGCTCGTGAAAATGCAAAGTCTCTGAACAATTTCCAATATTGCCATTTCATTGATCGTTGCATGAAGATGCCTTTTGCACAGCGTTTCTGGGTTTTCCCTCGCCAAAAAAGCGTGGATCCAAAATCCCTGTGCTCAATAATAATGAAGGCCACCATCTCACAGAACCAGTTGACAAAGCAGATATTCTTGTCAACTCCTTTCGCGGTAACTTCAAGAAATCCACAAAATGTGCTCAAGTCTCACTCTCAAATTCTGCTACTCAGTCGGAATCAGTTATTCGATCAGCTAATCCAGTTGATAGCTCTTGATTTCTACCTGATCATATCGATTTCTTTTTCTGTAAACTTGAAATTGAGTGTGTAATAACAAATCTCTGTAACAAAAAAAGGCCCCGGTGCTGATAATATTCCTGTCGTCCTTGTTAAAACACTAAAATACAAATTATGCAAATTTTTTGAAATTATCTTTCGTAAAATTCTGTACTCTGGCAAGTTCCCCTCACACTGGAAAGAAATTAATGAATGAATGAATGAAACTATATTTTCGGGGAGAACCCCTTATCAATTTGGAATACAAAAACACAAAAAATATGCGACACATAACAATAAAATTACATCAAAATGTCTTTAAATGAGTTGATTAGCAAGCCGTTGCTGAAAGATCGAGACGCTGAGAGGAAGATCAAAAGTAGACTTATGTAATTGGTTCCACTCAGCAATTGTTCTTGCCATGAAAGAATATTTTCCGACGATCCCTTTTGAAACTCAACAGTTTTATCTTGTAAGCATGATCAAGACGGGAATAAAAATTGGGCTGTTCTACATATTTCAAAAGTTCGCCCCACCCACCCACGTTTGACACAACAAAGAGTAAGGAAATTAACCTGGCCACTTTTCTTCGAGAAGCCAGGGATTTCCATCCGAGGAAGTGCATCATTTCAGAGACACTGCTTGTGCACCTGTAGTCTGCCATTACAAACCGAGCAGCACGGCGCTGGACTGACTCCAAAATTTGGCAATTTGTTGACAGAAAAGGATCCCAAGCCGGAGATGCGTACTCCATTATAGGGAGCACAAGGCTTTTGTAGGCAAGATCGCGAATTTTTCTTGGGCATTTCCTAAAATTGCGCTTTACATAATATAGAGCGGAATTTGCCTTTGCTGCCACTCGAGTGAGTTGAGGTTGCCAATTTAGTTTGCTATCAAGGACAACGCCAAGGTAAATAATCTCAGAGCATTTAACTAAAGGCAGACCGCACAGTGTATGTCTGATATCTAGCTGGGATCTCTTTGTAGCAAAAGATTGTGTTAAAAGTTAATGTTTGTCCTGTTCCCAAGAAGGGAACTTACTGATCCTGGTAATTATAGGCACATTTCAATTATATCGGTTGCTCCCAAGGTTTTCGAAAAAATGTTGCACAACCTTATTTGTGAGTACGTTGAAGTAAACGGAATACTAAACTCACGGCAGCGTGGCTTCCGTAAGCATAAATCTTGTGAAACACAGCTTATTGAGCTAATATTTGATATCGCCAGTCACTTTGAAAAGAAAACCGTCACGCATGCCATATTTATAACTTGGCAAAGGCTTTTGACAGTGTTGATCACTCTCTTCTTCTTCGAAAACTCACGCAGCTATCTTTCCCATTTTTTGTTGTCCAACACTTGGCAAGCCGCAAAGCAAAGGTCCTAGTCTACCATATTCCATCTAGAGAGGATATTGACTTTGAATTCCGGAGTACCTCAGGGTAGCGCCCTTGGTCCCCTTCTTTTCATTCTCTACATTAATGATGAATTTGACACTGTTGATTGCGATATAAGATTATACGCAGACGACATTGTAATTTATAAACCAATTATCACCGAAAATGATATTCATACTCTGCAGTCGAATCTGGACAAGCTTCATATCTGGTGCAATGAATGGAGCATGAGTGTCAATGTTTCAAAATGTGCGTTTGTGAATTTTCACCCTCGATTTTTATCCCAGCCTCATGTGTTAACCCAATATCATATCAATGCGCAAATTGTCCCAAACGAATCTTCTGTGAAATATCTTGTTGTTACACTGCATGAAAATTTAGAATGGAGCGCTCACATAAACAGGGCAGTAGGCAAAAGCAAGATCAGCATTGGGATTCCTGAAACGCAATCTCTCGCACGCAGACAGCTCAGCAAAACTCTTGGCATATAAGGCGAGAGTTCTACCCCAAGTGGAATTTGCTTCAACTGTGTGGGACCCATTCCTGGTATCCCACACTTATATTATTGAACGAGTTCAACGCTGTGCCGCGAGGTTCATTTTCAATAATTACCAAAGAACAGCCAGTGTCTCGCAAATGCTACTTGATCTTGGGCTTCATCCTCTCCACTTGCGCAGAAAAGAGAAGAGACTGGCATTACTGTGCAAAATATTTAAGAGAAAGGCGTTAATTGAAATTCCGCAACTATTTTCCAAGAAATTTCAAAACAGGCGTACATTGCATGACTTTCAATTCCAGCTTCCATTGATCAAAGTCCGTACATTTCAATTCTCCTTCTTCCCTCGAACCCTGCACGACTGGAATAATCTCCCCAAAGACTCGCCTTTATTAAAATGTCCCATCCCACAATGAAAAGTTTGGCCTGCCCTAAGAATTGCACTTTTACGAGTATTGATGATTTTTTTCCTTATAGTGTTGAATAATTGTTTCGATGATCATTGTCATGTTTTGTAAATTTGTCATTGTATGCCTGAATGATTTTGAAACATTTGCGAAAAAATTAAGCAAATAAAATATAATTGAAATTGAAATTGAAATTGAAATTTGTTGGCAATTGAAGTGATAGTTCGGTATCACTGATATTGTTTTCGTAAATTTTCTGCAATTCCGGATTTGGCAATAATTCCAATTTGAAAGGATTGAGATTTGATGGTCAATCATTCTGTGAGGCGATATTTCCTCTCTGGGGAATGTCCTGCACACTTACCGTTGAACTAATCAGAAACCGATTGGGAGCGTTTTACGTATTGCAACAAAAACGACCAAGAAACGCAGTCAACCATAAAGCCATTGACATTCTTATTGTATTGTTTTTTTTGTGGAAAAGTGTCATTGTTTTTATGACAGTGGGGAACACCTCACAAAATACAGTTATTCATTCATTCAAAGCCTCCATTGTATGCTGATGTTTTAGGCGGTGTTAAGGTCGAAGGGCTAGTTAAACAAAAATCATTAGAAAACCCAACAGGCAAAATACTTCAAGTAAACCTTTAACGAGCCGTCCATGATGTCCTGAAAGCTTCTGCGAAAACTCTAAAATAAAAAGCACATCGAATGTCAAAGAAATAAATTCGTTAAAAAATAAATAAAAATTGACATAAATGCATGTTAGAAAATCATTATCAAGATCGGTAATCTGCACGTAAAATTTCTGCTGACAGTGTGTGTAACATTGGCAACATCTTGTTGCCCCTACATCTGCCCATCAAGATAAACTAAATTACCTGTTCTACAAATACCGTATGGATATATAGTATGTATTTGTTTGACATTCGATTTTACATTAACATGTTTAAAATTTCAGTGAGCGGCTGTTGTCTTGCACAATTATTGTTCAGGCACTGAAATAAAACCTGCTCCGCGTGAAAGGAGAACACTATTCTACTTTGCATGCAATGTATTTAAAATTTCTCCGAGCTACTGTTGTCTTTCGCAACAGTCCGAACATGAATGAAGACCTGCTCCACCTGCGGTAACATCAATCAAGTTTAGCATTCTGCTTTATTTTAAATTTGGGTGAGCGATTGTTTCGTACACAACTGTCCAGACAAGGAATGAAAACAAGCTTTCACCTGAAAAGGTAGCATATTTGACATTATATTCCCATTCAGAGGATCCAAGAGGGTGCTCGACCCCGAATTGGATATACGTTCTAAATTGCTGTGTTACCATAAATTGGACAATTTGTGGTGTTGATCTTTTGCGACCGTTTAATTGCATGTTGAGAAAATATTTTTGTCAACTTTGATCGCATCCAAAAAGCATTCCGGAAAACACTCCACTGGATCGAAATAATTGCCAGTGCTCATGCAAAAAATGATGCGGTTTTGACATCAATTTGTTTGTTAATTTGATCAAAGTGATTTAATGTTCGGTTTCATCTGGTTTGAAGCCCACTGATAAAGGTCCAGGTTGCCTGACTGCATAGCTATAAGACTAGCTATAAGCTATAAAATGATAGTTTTGACTCGAACGTTCCATACTTAATTAAGCGGCAGGATTTCGCTTGGAGTTGTTTTTAAGGTGCGTGACTTCAATTTCTTGGTCTAAGTCTATGCATGTGAAATTTCAGAATACCATAGATGAGGCAATGTCAGAGCTGCACTTTTACGATGATAATTGGATATCGATTGATAGAAATGATGATGAGACCCAAACAAAACCTTCCGTTGACAATAATAAGTCCATAGCCTGTCAACCGTAGACTTTGCGTACATCGGTCCACTTAAGACACTCATCGCCCAGAATCTACAAGTTCGCAACGGATGCAATTGCTACCGATTTTGGAGTATCACAAACAAACCTTTGAGAATATCGGCAGGTTTCCATTTACCATTCCAAGGCACCTGATATGCTTGCATTGTCGTGCTGGGTTCACTGAATGTGCCGATATGATATCGGCATCTTAAGATGCCGACCTTTCAACAATATTAAAGTTAAGGTGAATAAACATGTCCGTATTTAGAGTATGATCATGGGTCGCAGTTAAATGATCGTCTAAATCAAGGGAGCTATCGATGAGAATCCGGTCACAGAGCAATCAACTCGTACTTGTCCCTTTGTAATAGAGGAAGGTTTTTTTCTGGGAAATGTTCGAGCCAGCATGATATCCGGTCGAACGTTAGCGTAACTGGCTACTCGCTGTTGTTGTACTATGACTGCAGATGTCGCTGTTTTATTGATGTATGGATTGTTCCCCTGTAATAAGATTAGTGCTCCTGCTGCAGTCGAAGTGTTTCTACAATTAGTCATCACAATATACATTTATTAACGTCAAGTTGCCACTGCCAAATTTTTGCCTTCGGTTATGGAAATCGGAGCGACATGACGGTTTCGAACATCGAGAGTATTGCACTTTGATTTAGGAAGGAGTTATAGGTCCACTTACGTCCAGATTTGTCGCGATCATTTTAGAGGCGGAATTCTGAAAAGGCGGCAAAAGCATATGCTCAATAAGAATGGATCAATTAACATTGTGATTTTTCATATGTTCATTACTCGAAAAGGCTGCGGCTGCATTTGCTCTAGCGGATGCAGCCGCAGCCTTTGGTCAAACTTAAAAACAACCATCAATCCACCAACCCCACCCGCGGGCAGTGGCAAAACAGCTCGGCAATGTTCTCAAGCCGCCAGGTTCGGCGATGGAAACAATTATATCCCGTCTGCGGTGAAAAGGCGCAAACGGACAGGTTCACTTCGGCCCGCTGGATGCGCGATCAACTGACAAAATCAGCATCTCCCCAAACTACGATATACTCAACCAAACCAATAAACCGAGAAGTTGAGGACAAGAACTGCAAGAAGTTAAAGTGTTTGGTTTGTAGGTACCTTACACGAAGGACAACAAAACGTCCGCCAAATTGGAAGCTTGGATTGCCGGTTATGGTTCATTTGGTTGTCGATTTGGGTGGTTTTGGTTGGCGTTTATCCGCCGTCTCCGCCTCCTCCGCCGTCTCCGCCGCCTCATTTGCTCACATTTAGGAGGCGGCGAAAAGGAACTGAGGGGGCGGGTAAAAAAATTTGGCGGCGGATGCGGCGGAGGCGGCGGTCGGCAGGTATTCCGAACTGTTACCCAATGCCCTTCCCTTAAACATGTCTGCCCCTATACGAAAAGATTCGGTTCCAGTTCGGAATACCTGCCGACCGCCATCTCCGCCGCACACGCCGCCTCCGACGCCTCATTTTTTCATATTTTCAACCCGCCGCCTCGGTTCCTTTTCCAGCCGCCTCCTAAATATGAGCAAATGAGGCGGTGGAGATGGCGGAGGCGGAGGAGACGGCGCAGGCCGATTTCTTGATTTTTCTCTTTTTTGTGTTTAGATTAGGTTAGGTTAGGTCTGTTTAACTTTTATTTCGTGAAGATTTTGCGACATTAGCGCCATTTTATCTTAAGGTTTTCCAAACCAAAGTATCACGACCCCAGACGGCAGTTGTTTTCGACGTGAAACGCTGGTTCCGCCTTGCTCATTCTTCAGAGAATGTGATGGGATATTGGCTTCATGGTACCATCGTGATCTATGCATTTCACTCGCATCGCATGAGATGGGATTCTTGTCCGTGTGATTGGGATCTGATCTTCGTTGTAGAAACAACCCCCGTCTGCAGTGAAAAGGCGTGAACGGACAGGTACATTTCGGAACTCAACAGGCCGGCTGGATGCGCCATAACCTGACAAAATCAGCATCCAGCCAAACTATAGGTACCCGAAAACCAGCAACCCAAGAAGTTGAGGACAAGAAGTGCAAGAAGTTCAAGTGTTTGGTTTAGTACCTTCAACAACAAAACGTCTGCGAAATTGTGGTTTGGATTACCGGTTATGGTTCATTTGGTTGCTCATTATGGGTGGTTTTTGTTGTCCACTGTCAGCTTGATGTTTGTCTGCCGCCTTTGCGCCTCCGCAACCTCCGCCAACTCCGTCGCCTCCGCCGTCTCCGCCGCCTCCGCCGCCTCATTTGCTCATATTTAGGAGGCGGCGGGGAAAGGAACCGAGGCGGCGGGTCGAAAAAATGAGGCGGCGGAGGCGGTGTGTGCGGCGGATGTGGCGGTCGGCAGGTATTCCGAACTGTTACCAAAGATTCATGGTTATACGGCCCTGTTACCAGGCCCGTGTCATAGACCTGGATCCTGGCGCTCTTTACTGTGCAAAATGTCATGCTGCACAGAGCGGATCTCCCATTTGACGTCTCATCCCAAGGAGTCGAGGGAATTGGCCTCTAGGCCACCTTTCAGCAGCACAACCAGGGACACGAGGATGGCCCTTCCTGCAAGTATACTGTCCTGGACTATAGTAACGTTTCTCTTCTCATGTTACCTTCGCAGTGGTTCTTGCATTGGGACACGGAGACCAGATGAATTCGACTTCCATCAGATTAAGGGCTCCACACTGCTCTGGAAATACATATTGCGACGTATGCTGCATGACTTCGGATTGACTCCGTGTCCGGTAATCTCCTCACGGTAAACCCATCAGACTTATAACAAGAAACACTCTCAAATGTCCTCGCAGATCCATGAAAGTATAGACATAACTCGCACATCAAGCATAACAAGCAAAGCTTTTCAAGAAGAGCAATCACGAAAGAAAACATTTTCTGAATCAATGTGGGCAACCGGGAAACAATCACCTCCGAAGATACTTGCAATGCGTACGTCGTTTGAGCCCCTTTTCGACCCACCAGCATACTGCACAAATACAACTGACTCCCGACGGGCCGACGCCGAAGGTTCTGTCGTCGCAACAAGACACTAACAAAACCGTATTCTTTGCAAACCCGACAGCCCGATGACAAGACACGAATTCAAAATCATGCAATTACTTTACATACACACTGTAGTGGCAGCCCGGCAGGGCCGGGCGCAGCCCGGCTAGTAATTAAATAAATAGGCCGCTGGAAAGGCTTCTGTTTAACCTATAAATGGATCGCAGTTTGTGATACACATAGTGAGATATTGTTTTGCATTTGTTGTTGAAACTATGTTTACGACGTACCTTCATCAGCTTCGTTTTTTTATTGCCAGGTTTGATACTACCTCTTTCGGTTTCCACTCCTTGCTGCTTTTCCTTTTAATTTGTGTTTCGTGATAACCCATTTATGGTATAACCCTTTTTTGAAAACATTTTATATCTAAAATCAAGAGAGAAAATTATTGACTCATTCCCTCTCACAATTCTTCCTTGTTGGTTGCATTTTGTTCTAGTGTTACACGCTTAAAAATGCTTGTCGTCAGGATGATCCAATATGCTGAGTCAACAGGAAATGGGTTATTTTGACTCAACATTGGTTAATTTTTCCAACACAATGCAGTGAGCAACTTGACGTTAATGTTGAGTTAATAATTTTACCCAACATTGGATATCATGCCCAAAGTTGGAAACGTCTCTCAAAATGACTCAAGGTTGGGTCATAGCATTGAATTCCTTTCTATACCAGCGCCAACCACAAACAATGCAGACGCGCACCCGATAACGAATAATAGGCCTGTCGGTGTTGCATGTAATTTTGATTTCGAGTCAGAATGAATCACCCTTCATTCTGACATGGATTTCAGCCGCGTGAATTTGAATCGCTCCGTGTAATTTTGTATCCCCACCTCATTCTCACGCGTGCCAAACGAATCACGCTAGGATAATCTTATGCATATCAGTAGACCCTCGCCAGGCACCTTTATCTCGACTCAGACGCAGGACGGTGATCAAGGGAATTTTCCAATGAGGTTTTCTTTAACTCTCAACACAAAACTTTCGATGATTAATTAGGCCAAGCGCCTGGAGGTATCAGATGCTCTCTCCCATCCTCATGAACCCAATTCTGTCACGTGAGATGACATTTTCCGTCAGCGATGCCACCCAATCGAATGACCGCATATCTGAGTAGTAATACCGATGACCGATCAGAATTTCTGCTCCTGTTTTCGGTTGGTAGAGGTGGTTTGATTACTGGGCACATCGAAGCACTTTGTCAGTCCTGAATGTTCAAAATTGCGTTAGTTTACGCGTCCTGAATGATTTGCGAAGTGCATTTTTGGAAACAGCATTTGTATACTGTGTATGGTTTCCTTTCCACGGGGTAACACATCCCGTTCAATTTGCAGATTTTTTTTATTTTGTGCCTGATTTTGCTGGCTCTTCTTGGGCCTGCCTCAACTTATTTATGGGCCCCAGAGTTGGTGGAGGCATCTATGGAGTCGTTCAGTTTTGAAGAACATTGATCAAATTACTCAACAGAGTTCCCGGAACTTGATTTTTACTTGCTTTGGATATTCTAAGTTTGTGTGGCAGAGTCACAAGTGTTCCTGTGAGCCACTGAAAAGGAAAGGCCTTGATGAGTCATTCGTTTTCCTGTTAAGCAAGCTTTCGCTATAGGGCCGCTGTTGCCACTTACATAACCGGCTCAATAACACATTCCTGGTAACGTAGTTTCCATGGAGTTAAACGGTTTTTCTTTCATTTACATTCGTTATTGCATTACAGTCCTGCCAAACTCCGAATGCCGAAGATATTTTACAAGGACGACGTAACAAATCATTTGGATTTTGCACAGCGATGAAAGTCAGCGCACTGTGAATTCACGTACAAGAAACCTTCTTCACTTACAAGTTTTCTGGTCACCATGGTTGGATCTGATCTGTCATACGTCAGCTGCCATAAAAAGTGCACAGATAAAAGTTTGTTGTTAGAGAATGGACCACTATTCCACATGGATCATCATGATGCGTCAAGCGTTTTGGACATGCGGAATCGAAAACAATGTTCCATTAAAAGACATTTACTGCAACAATGCGATGCTGTTCTGAACAACAAATCCAGAAGATCTTTTTCCTCCGACCGAGGAATCACGATGTCTAAACACCTCTGCGAGGAGAACAATCATGGATTCCTGAAACGTTATTGTCTCTGTTAATCAAAGGTTAGAAATTGACATAAGTGACCCCGATCATCGATTTTGTCGATGACCAGGTTAAATTTATGGTTGAACAATAATGGAATTTGCGGTTCAAAGATAATCTTCACTAAAATTAGTTCCAACAAAGAAAATATTGAGATGTGTTGCAACAGCTGAAAGTGAACAAGGAGCGGAGCATTAAAATTGATTTCATTTGCTTGGTTTTTCCGAAGTAATTTGTTATAAAAAGTAACTTTAGCGTGTTTTTTTCACAAAGTAAATTCAGAGATAAAAATAAAATGATAAATTCTTTAGAAGTTGCTGACATTTGATATGCGAGAAGTTACTTGAAAATCAGAAAATTTATTCCGTGACGTTACAGGCTCTTATATCCTTAAACTTGCATCACGTCCTTATGATTCTAAGTCATGCTTGATGAAAGATCTCTGCAGCTCTTTTTTAATTTGAATTGTGATATAAGATACGACTTATCGAATGGCGAAGTTTGGTGCGAATTTTTCCGTTTTGCTTTGTTCATGATTTTTCAAGCAAGCCTTTGTAATGGAAATTTCAAATTTGGATTTATGACAAACATTTCGTGTGCATGCGTGGTTTCGTGAATTTTTCAATATTCCAGCAAGGCGTCCATACTTGTAGACAATATCTTAAGGTTTATTAAAATGGTACACGCAAGGAATATGCGAACGCTTAGGTTACAAGGAAATATCCACTCCTATACTGTAAGACATCGATGTGCTGCACACGCTGCGCGTTGTTGTTATCGTTTTTTCGGCTTTTTTCTCGATTATGCTTTTGCTATTCTGATATGATTCCATGCCCAGGTGACCACCTGTCATTCCGTTCATCGAACAAGGACGGGGTGAGCCTGTTGTCCGGGACCATCAGCCAGGCCCATTTAGGTTGAGCGTTAGCAAGGCCTCTTTTGGTTGGGCCACGAAAAGTGGCAAAGAAAGCTCACAAGCGCAAAGGTCACTGTCATGATGTTATCGGGTCGCGCCTATTGTTGCTGCGGCCTGATGGCGTCAGACAATGATGACATGCGAATTTCCCAAGCAGATAAATTGGCTACGGAGGCGACGTGAAGTGGACGGATCCTTCTTCAGATTTGAAAATCATGGAATATTTTGTCTGGGAACTGACGGAACGTTTCGTCTGCTCGCCTCCAGTCGTCTCCTTTGTTGAACTACAAATGTGCATTTCTTACAAATGTGCATTTCTTTCGTTACGACTGATTTCCTGACACTTTTTTACAACATCGAATTACTCATTGACAGAGGTTCAAATCCATTTTTTGTCAGAAAGCAAACACCCATTCCACCTTGCGTTCTGATTGAGAGCCGAATTATGATGACCGGGACAAAGTGAAGTTTTTTTAATTTCCCAAGCAAAAATTGACCACATCCAGTGCGACACCTCTTCAACGCCCTGTACACAGATGCAAGCACACACGCAACAACAAAATGATTAAAAAATGAGCAAAAAATCCAACAAATCAATTGATGGTTTTGATTGGCGTAAAACGATGCAATTTTTGCGACCAAAAGCTCGGAGCATGTGCACGACAAAAATAATCTACTGTAAGTATATAACCAATCATTCAACCTGTTGACACAAGTATAGGACTAATTACCGCGCGCTTTGTAACTAATTGGGCCGATTTTTTTAAACGAAGCCCATCTTTTAGGCCGCGGATTGTTTTTGAATGCAATTTTGTGTACAAAAGAAAAAGAATCCGTGGCCAAAGGGATGAGCTTCGTTTAAAAAATCGGCCCATTGATTGCAGTGAATTTATTGCTGATAAATTTGCTTTTTCCCCGTCTGAATCAAAATCTTTAGAAAAGGGTTCACAATGCAGGTTTCATGTGGGCTGACTAAAAAATTCGCGGAAAATAGCTAAGATTTAGGTCGGCAAAATAATTAAAACAGAAATCCCGGCTATACTTTTCATCTATTTATTTTGTGAAAGATAATCCAGATGGAATTTTTAACAACAAAATTGCAGGGAAATTGAATAGATATTAATAAAAGAGTTCTCTTTGGCATTTTTTGCGGTCTTGAGATACGAGTAGATAACGAATTTTTTAGCATTGCTGCTCCAACGTTTTCTGGTTAAACGTTTTATGAAGAGATTATTGCTTGGGATGTTCCAGGAGATAACGAATCTGATGTGGCTGAAAGCAAAGACCAAGGCGTATGCACCGATGGTAACATTTTTGTGACAACTGAACGTAATGAAATCGCAATGTTTTGCAACATTCGCGAATGATGTGCAAAAATCCTTGATGATCAATTATGATTTTTTCATTGTTTGATTTTAATAAATGCAAATTATGGATATAGCGCTTTAGTGCATTCACATTTTATGCGCAAAGGCCTAGTTATCTGAAAAAAAAGAGCACAATCATGTATATATCTTCCCGCACACCAAGTGCCTACTTCGCAAATACAATATTTATAGCATCCCGCGCGACGAAAACGATTTCGCAAAGACAAGAATGCAATTTGGATATCTGAACGGAGATAAATAGGTACCTATCACATGTGAAACTGACATAGAAGGATCCAATCATGAAAAATTGAGATTTCAAAGTGTGGTTTTGTCATGGCATTTATTTAACACGCGACAAAAATTACGTTTGCAGCACCAATTTGCTGGCGTTGCCACAAGTTTTAAACACCCAGCACTGCAGCGGGGATAAAAAAAGCGCAGTTGTCTTAATTCGAACAAGGAAGGGTCAAATGAAGAAAGGTATATCCAAAGGCCATGATTTCTTGGCCCATCTTACTGTCTTTTCGCAGTGTTGTCGTTCCGTGTAGGGGCATTGTGACTTGCTGTGTGGAACGCTCTTCAGGATCGTAAATGAAATTGCTGAGTAATATTCCTTAAAGAAATTCTCTCCACCATGCCGGATCTTTAAAAAAACGATTCATACCCAAAACAACACGTACACACTCCGTACATAAAAAGTTTCTAGCGTTTTGAGAATTTTCATGAAATCTTTCCCATCTGAATCGTTCAACAAGAGGTGCATTTTGAGCTTTTAAGAAAGTGTTTGCCATCTGAATCATCAAGTCAGTTGTGCATTTGTGCCCAGGCATAAATTGTTTCCAGTCTGACTCAATCACCTAGAGTTGCTGTTTTAGCATTTGAGTAAAATTATTGAATGCCATCTAAATCAGTGAGCCGAATAGTGATCGCCTGATTAATTTAAAATTATTCTCATTTGATTTAAAAATCCATGTCTTCTATGTTGAGTCGTGAAAAATACTAAACCTCTACCCACCGAATCTGTCAAACTTTCAGCCAATCTCTGAAAGTAAAATATTCGTAAGATACCAAAGTAAACTGATGTGGCTCAAAAGGAAAGTCACACATTTTTATTTTTATTCATTTAACCACAACATCTTTTCAATGTAACATTCTAATTTTTTATTCATTTATCGTTTGTATAATGAGCTTCGTAGGGATAAAAATTCAGCCATCACAGATAAATGTGTAATTCTCATTTTAGTTGTTTCACGCACGATTCCCGAACATTGAATTTTATGACATCTACAGAAATCCTCTTCGGAGATTGCTGATGAGTTGAATGTGGATTTATCCCCTTCTGTGTAGATTTTGAAAATTCGAGTCACTTATTTCCTTCCTTTTCCTTGCTTTTTCCAAAAAATCGTGAAACTTTGCGATCGTCAAACAACCCAGCAGAAAGCAGGGAGAATCGTGGTGGCTGATATCTCTACAAGTGCTTGCGAATAGCAGCCGAAGGCTCCACAGCTTCGTTATTTGAAGTAATTTTCTCGAAGAAACCGTTAGGTAATTTGTGTGAACTATAACCCGCAATTTTTTGGCTTTTTTATTTTATTTTTCTACAACGGATTGAAGGCCTCGGAGCTGAAAAATGTTCCACTAGCCAACGCTTTTATTAATTTTGATCGGTAATTCGCAGTTCCTTACATGCCGTAGAAATGGAAAAGTAGAAATACACCCATATAAACAGGGCACAAATGGCATAAAGCCATCATGGATGGACTCTGTCGAGAAGGAGTTGCAACTTTGTACATAAATAATTTGCAACTTTGTAAATAAATAAATAATTTGTAAATAAATCATCACGGCTCAGACGGCTCTGATCCTTTCATGGCGTCCAAATGCACCGCTTAGCGATTTTTGTCACCAATGACTGGACTTTGACAGACTGTAGCCTACATCTAAAACCTGTTTCTGAGGCGCGAAATCTCATGTCTCAGGAACATCTGCCGATGAGGATTTCTGGAAATATAAGCTATTCAATTTTGAGAAATCTTGATTGAATCACATTGTATAATACGAGTGGTTCTTCGATTAAGAAAGATAGGTCCAAATTTAGTGGCACCGACTCCGGACGAAAGAGAAATTAATTGTTCACCGGTTGAGTAGATGGCAACAACACCAAAATATTCGGTTCATATGGTTCAAATACAGATATATGTAATGAATGAGTAACGTTCGTTCTGTGTGTTGCACGGTTTGAACCGACCTACGAGTATACAAAATGGAATTAACTATCAAGTTGATTGAAAAATTTGTCCGCAGTTGAGTAAGTCAGACGTTTGAGTGCAACAATCCTATTTCCATTGAATTGGTACAACGCAAACGAATCAGACGTATGTGTCAAACCCATTACTTGCCTTGCATGGTAATGGAGAAAGAGTGAACTTGTCGGTAAGGTTTGGGTGATAACGATTAATCAGTTCAAGAATCTAGGAGTTAAACAACTGTTAAACAGAAGGTTGAATACCAGGATAAACAGCTCGATACATGCTGAAACATATGGAAGGAATTGATAAGGTCTCTGCAGCAGAGGAGCGAACCATATACGAATCAGGGCAAGTGTTTTCCTTTTCAAAAATTCATGATATTGTAAATGAAAATATTGGATTTTTATTTTTTAATCATCATTGAAATATGACGAATTACACAAATTTCTTTTCTTACGAAGAACCAACTATTTCAGAGCAAGACCACAATGAGATCACTTTTTGCCAGTGAAGGTGTTTTTATAATCGAAGTGGTGCCAATTTTGTTTGATCTAATGTTTACCTAACAATTCAACGAATTAACAATTTGTCTAATGAAATGTAATACCTTTATTGTGCTTAATTCAGTTACCATATCACCAAGATTTTTAATCTAGTAGAAGGAAAACGAGAAGTGAATTAGGAGCGATGGCAAAGAGTGTTGCATAGGAGTATGATGAGAGAATGACGATTGGTGAGCAGAGAGATTTTAAAACTGTTGCCATAAATTCTGCAGTCAAATTGTGTCTTTGTCACATATCTTTCAGCCCAGTGAAATTGGTACTTCTGTGATTGGAGATCCTTGGTATAAAGATTTTAACCGAAAAAGCTCGGCCAGCTTCAAAAACCAGACAGAGGACTGCAGCGCTTATATCAGCCAATCGTCAGCCTGAATTTGAAGGAGCACTTCTTTTATCAAATCGTACGTAGAACTGAGCTCAGTTTGGTTTGAAAGAAAAAATTCAGTTTGGTTTGCAAGCAAAAATTCAAAAGTTCTTGAATGTTGGGGTTGGGCCAGGGAGGATATCCAACACCTAACATGGTTTTTTCCTGCATCACATCCTTCCATGTGGGAGGCTGCAGTCAAGCGACATGAGGGTTCCTGTGGATCGCTCCAAATTTGAAGCGATCCACAAGAAACTGCAATGAAAGACACTAATTTTTGATCCAGAAGGCGACACACAATGCACCCCAATTCCTCTGACACTCATATTCCCGAAAACAAATTCCTCTAAAATTGCGTTGTAAACAGCCAAATGCAAGTCCTCTGAATCGACACAAACTGGATTATTGGTATTGAACCGATTTTTAAATATCAACGAATCAGTGAGATCTTTAACCTTTCTTGTCTTGGGCTGCATAATAAATTATCCTGCGGATTCTTTCTCAGAGTGTACAGACACAGAAACAAAAATTCCTCCCGCGATACCATGTGGTACTTGCATAATGGGAGCCGTCAATGTTCATGTGACTGCACGGATATGAATGTTTACGATTTCATGTCGAGTTCGCAAAAGTCGATCAATAAATAATGTGTGTACTCGAACGCGCTTCACTCAATTCGCTGGGACAGCAAAAAATTTGCATTCACGTTGGCAGTTAGTTTAACGTGAAGCGTTGAGCGAAGTCAAACAGCCAACGGTGATCTGCTTGATATTGAAAGGTTTAAATTTGTGGGTAAACTTGATTATGATGGCCTTCGCTCCTCTTGTAGTAATGGAATGTTGTCGTTTGCACGTACGGCTGCTGCAGGGTACCGCCCGGCAGTTGAGCAGGCCCAGTTTTTGTCCCTCTCCTCTGATTCAACAGAAGCCGACCTCTTATGTCAGACATGCCACCACACATATGACATTTCCTGGGTACCAGGTTCCCTTAACAAAAGTCAAGTTATTATTACCGGCTCCCATCATAATCTTTGCTTCCAGATTTTTTTCTGCAGCAATGCTGGCATGCGACCAGTGATTCCGCCTGTTTGAGTGTAAGTTAGTACTTGTGTCTGATGTTCACAAAGTTAAATGAGGCTTGCTATTTACTTTTCGTGATGTCCAGTATGACATGATGACCGAGTAAGAGTAGTTGTCTGTACCAATTACTACCTTTGTGTTCATAATTTCACAACCTCTGTAAATATTTTTCTTCGTGTCTTTCATTGTCACACAAAAACTGGTTATTTGACGGTAAAGCTGTCCCAAAACAAATGTATCTGAAAATATCATATCACTCTAATTATTCAAAGCGTGGAATTGGTCGGCCTCGCTTTGAGATCTTCTGTTAATTGAAATATTTTCAGCGCCACTAGGTTCCTAACCGACGTGATTGGAACAAAACATTGCACGTTCTCATTACTTTTTACGACATGACGATGAAATAAATTTGGGACTGGCACAGGTCATAAATTTAAACGCAAGTTTTAATAAAAATCGAGAAACCTTTCGTTTCAGCACGGATTTTAAGTACATCAAACTCAAATTCAACGTAAAATCACACTAAAATCCCGAAACTTCTCGTTTTTATCCTTGAATTAAAGCACTGCTCCGTTCTTCTTTCATTTACACCAAAACAGGAAAATATCAGGTAGTTTTTCGGATAACTCAATTTGGTCTCTGATGGCTTGTAATATTTTCGTGTTAAACGTGTCTAAATAACAGTTGTTTTCAAAAAGTCGTATACTAAATTCATGCAATTCGCAGCAGTCTGTGTATTTTCCTCGAACTCATTACGTTTTATAAAATGAAACTTGGATCATCAGTTTTTCATGACCGTCTGCAGGTAGTCGAAGCAGATCGAGCCCCTCATCCACTGTTCTGGGTTGCAATGTGGATGCAAGTGCAAGCTTGATGTCAGCGTCAGCAGTCCAGTGAAATCAGACGCTTCTCCTCTTACAAGCATACAGTCACAACAGAGTACATATCCCGTGTCTCTTTTAGACGGTTAAAAATACATGGAACGTGAACAAGCTGTAAAATTTATCTGACAACGTAGCAAAATGTATCTCAAATACTCATAATACTTAACAATATGTACGAGTACGTACTGCGCCATGAGTTTTCCATCAAGTCGATGAACTGGTTTTGTTTGCCGGGAGCGTCAAGTTCTCTGTCCAGGACAAACACCACAGTATCATGCTGGGTGTTTTTCCCACCGTATTTTGTGAACATCACACTGAGAAACTCCTATCCGTCATGGAACACATGTATTTCCTAGTATTTACCCGCGTAATGTTTCTACACTTAAAGGTAACCGCAACTTTTTTGGACTTTGTGTGGTTTGCTGCCATCTTTAAAATAATGGTTGAATTATTAGTATCAACTAACGGAATGCTTTTTCTAACCTTCTCCCGCAGATGATCCACACTTTCTATCCTCACAAATAAAATTGCTGACACAGTGAACAATGTCGCCCAATGTCGCGTGTTAATTACGCAGCCAAATGGAAAAGCACACCACATCATTGCAAAGACGTGTTCTGCAGTAAAGAAAGATTGAGAATCGATATTCACGTCATGTGCGGATCATTGCTTCAAGATGCACTTTTTTACAATGTACAGCTTTTTATAATGTGACAAGCTCACTTGAAGCATCACATGTCTTAAGGTTGTGGAGTTTTTATGAGGCATGCCGATCGTATAACATTCAGCGAAATTAAAATTCGAGATTTAATGTTGCTAATTTTCTACCGTGCATTGGCGAGAACTAATCAAAAATCTGTCTGTTTAATTGATAAGTTTAAGTGGAAACTTTTATTCGGTGATTGCGGTGTGTAGAAAACTTTGGTTGATACAGCGCTATTTAGCTGTCAGAGGCATAAGTGACCATTTCATTTTGAGGAAGAAATTCATTTAAATAACGCAGAAGCTATTCCCTTATCGTACAGTGAAGATAGTTGCAAAAGTGAGCAACGGATTGATAAATCCTGGATATTTCGGCATTATCTTGCTCTTATAATTTTCGGAAGTGAATTTCGAGCGCCCTGACCCGTACACCAATTATTTTTGAAAAGGGGCACAGCTTAACGCTCTGTATTAAGAGTTGCGATGTCTGCTTATTGTAACAAATATTTATTTCGAGTTTCGAGGGAAAACTTGGCACTAGAATTTCAATTCAATTGGGAATGGTACCCCGTTCATCTCACTCGTTTTTAAAGCAAGTCCAACCTTTCTTCAACATTTCACAATTTAACGATGGCACATTACTGTGCGCAGAAAAATGCTCAGAGCGTTTTTCTGTTATGCAGTATGAGATGGAATTTTAACTTGTAATACGTTGAAAAAGAGCAGGAATTTTATAATATATTTCAACAAAATTCGGCAAACAATATAATTTCTTTTGGTAAACCAATAGCCCAGAAATGTGTTTTACACCGGGAAATATTTCTATTGCAATTGGACCAAGGTTCACAGAAAAAACACATTCAAATCGTCGCGAAAAACAACCATCAAATCCGCGCGAAAGCAAGTCTGCTGGATTGTCCTACCCAGGAAGTCGATGTAAACCTTTGTAAAAACTCAAGCCCATAAGAAAGCGTTTCTACATGTCCTGGTAGCGAATATGTTTTCCAACACTATCGCACATATCGAAACTGCGAATGTGGAGATCCGGCAGGAACGAAAAAAAAACGGTGTATCCAAATGTTTGGTTAGGAGATTTCTAAAAGTTTCGAAGAGGAAGGTTCTCTTACAGCTTGTTGCTGCAACTAAACATCAAATTCGAACAGCCCATAAGTCATCTTTGAATTTGGGCGTCAGGCATGGACAGACGTCTTGAGTTTGTTTGAAATAGATAAAAAATCTTCAGAATTTTAAGAGTCAGTAAATTTCAATTTCTTTCCAAAATTCATCTTCCAAAATTTTTAACAGCCTTTGAGCATACCTCTCCTATAGGGCAGGCTTCGTGATTTCTTATAATGAATGGCAATGCCAGAAATTCCATCCTTCTTTGGATCTGGTCATTTCACCGGGTATCATATCTGATCGATATTGTTATCGGAGATGTGGTGTGCATAGCTTCAGTTTATTGCCTTCTTGAGGCAATTGTGGGCTCAAGGATATATCACCGTGTATATGTTCTTTTTGCCCGACATCTGATTGCAAAAACGCTGATTATTCTACCAATTTCTTTTTTTTTCTAATGTGTGTTTTGTAACATTTTACTGTGAATATCAGCACTTCATGTATAATATTGAGAGCAATGAGTAATTTTTGACAATGCCGCAGCGAAACGTTCATCTTACGTCTCTTTTGTTCGCATGACGAAGCAATTTTGGGCAGTGTGTTGGTAAAACGTGCTCTCGGGCTTCATTGGAAAGCATGATGAATCGATTTTGGACTTAGCCATACCGAAACGTTGCTCTTGAGTTTCTCTCGCAAGCATGACAAAGCAATTTTGGATTGAGCCACAGCGAAAGGCGTCTCTTTTGTTCGCATGACGAAGCAATTTTGGGCAGTGTGTTGGTAAAATGTGTTCTCGAGCTTCATTGGAAAGCATGATGAATCGATTTTGGACTTAGCCATAGTGAAACGTTGCTCTTGAGTTTCTCTCGCAAGCATGACAAAGCAATTTCGGTTTGAGCAACAGCGAAAAGTTCCTCTTGCGTCTCTTTTGTTCGCATGACGAAGCAATTTTGGACAGTGTGCTGGTAAAACGTGCTCTCGAGCTTCATAGGAATCGTGATGAATCAACTTTGAACTTTTCCGTTGCGAAACGTTTCTCTTGAGCTTCTCTCGCAAGCATGACAAATCATTTTGGATTGAGCCACAGAGAAAGGTTCCTCTTGCGTATTTTGTTCGCATGGCGAAGAGAGTTTGAACAGAATGTTAGAAAAACGTGCTCTCCAGCTTCATTGCAAAGCCTGGTGTATCGATTTTGGACTTTGCCGTCACGAATCATTGCTTTTGTGTTTCTCTCGCAAGCATGACGAAGCAATTTTGGATTGAGACACAGCGAAAGGTTCCTCTTGCATCTCTTTTGTTCGCGTGAAAAAGCAATTTTGGACAGTGTGTTGTTAAAACGTGCTCTCGAGCTCCATAGGAAATCATGACGACTCAATTTTGGACTTTTCCGTAGCGAAACATTGCTCTTGAGTTTCTCTCGCAAGCATGACAAAGCAATTTCGGATTGAGACACAGCAAAAGGTTCCTCTTTCATATCTTGTGTTCGCATGACGAAGCTAATTTTGGGCAGTGTGTTGTTAAAGTGTGCTCTCGAGCTTCATATGAAATCATGATGAATCGATTTTGGACTTTGCCGTCACGAAACGTTGCTTTTGAGTTTCTCTCGCAAGCATTACGAAGCAATTTTGGATTCAGACACAGCGAAAGGTTCCTTTTTCATCTCTTTTGTTCGCGTAAAGAAGCAATTTTTGACAGTGTGTTGTTAAAACGTGCTTTCGAGCTTCATAGGAAATCATGATGACTCAATTTTGGACTTTTCCGTAGCGAAACGTTGCTCTTGAGTTGCTTTCGCAAGCATGACAAATCATTTTGGATTGAGCCACAGAGAAAGGTTCCTCTTGCGTATTTTGTTCGCATGGCGAAGAGAGTTTGGACAGAATATTAGAAAAACGTGCTCTCCAGCTTCATTGCAAAGCATGGTGAATCGATTTTGGACTTTGCCGTCACGAATCATTGCTTTTGTGTTTCTCTCGCAAGCATGACGAAGCAATTTTGGATTGAGACACAGCGAAAGGTTCCTCTTGCATCTCTTTTGTTCGCGTGAAAAAGCAATTTTGGACAGTGTGTTGTTAAAACGTGCTCTCGAGCTCCATAGGAAATCATGACGACTCAATTTTGGACTTTTCCGTAGCGAAACATTGCTCTTGAGTTTCTCTCGCAAGCATGACAAAGCAATTTTGGATTGAGACACAGCAAAAGGTTCCTCTTGCATATCTTGTGTTCGCATGACGAAGCTAATTTTGGGCAGTGTGTTGTTAAAGCGTGCTCTCGAGCTTCATATGAAATTTTGATGAATCGATTTTGGACTTTGCCGTCACGAAACGTTGCTTTTGAGTTTCTCTCGCAAGCATTACGAAGCAATTTTGGATTCAGACACAGCGAAAGGTTCCTTTTGCATCTCTTTTGTTCGCGTAAAGAAGCAATTTTTGACAGTGTGTTGTTAAAACGTGCTTTCGAGCTTCATAGGAAATCATGATGACTCAATTTTGGACTTTTCCGTAGCGAAACGTTGCTCTTGAGTTGCTTTCGCAAGCATGACAAAGCAATTTTGGATTGAGCTACAGCGAAATGTTCCTCTTGCGTCTCTTTTGTTCGCATGACGAAGCAATTTTGGGCAGTGTGTTGTTAAAACGTGCTCTCGAGCTTCATAGGAAATCATGATGACTCAATTTTGGACTTTTCCGTAGCGAAATGTAGCTCTTGAGTTTCTCTCGCAATCATGACAAAGCAATTTTGGACTGAGACACAGCAAAAGGTTCCTCTTGCGTCTCTTTTGTTCGCATGGCGAAGAAAGTTTGTATAGGGTGTTAGAAAAACGTGCTCTCCAGCTTCATTGCAAAGCATGGTGAATCGATTTTGGACTTTGCCGTCGCGAAACGTTGCTTTTGAGTTTCTCTCGCAAGCATGACGAAGTAATTTTGGATTGAGACACAGCGAAAGGTTCCTCTTGCATCTATTTTTTTCGTGTGAAAAAGCAATTTTGGACAGTGTGTTGGTGGAACGTGCTCTCGAGCTTCATTGGAAAGCATGATGGATCGATTTTGGACTTAGCCATACCGAAACGTTGCTCTTGAGTTTCTCTCGCAAGCCTGGCAAAGCAATTTTGGCCTGAGCCACAGCGAAAGGCGTCTCTTTTGTTAGCATGACGAGGCAATTTTGGACAGTGTGCCAGTAGAACGTGCGCTCGAGCTTCATTGGAAAGCATGATGAATGAAGTTTGTACTTTTCCGTAGCGAAACGTTGCTCTTGAGTTTGTTTCGCAAGCATGACAAAGCAATTTTGGATTGAGCCACAGCGAAAGGCGTCTCTTTTGTTCGCATGACGAGGCAATTTTGGACAGTGTGACAGTAGAACGTGCGCTCGAGCTTCGTTGGAAAGCATGATGAATGAAGTTTGTACTTTTCCGTAGCGAAACGTTGCTCTTGAGTTTGTTTCGCAAGCATGACGAAGCAAGTTTGGATTGAGCCACAGCGAAATATTTTTCTTGCGTCTCATTCTTTCATCAGAAGAAGCGATTTTGGAAAGTGTGTTGCGGAAACTTGCTCTTGAGTTTGTTTCGCAAGCATTATACAAAGCAAGTTTTGATTGAGCTACAGCGAAATATTCTTCTTGCGTCTCATTCTTTAGCCGGAAGAAGCGCTTTTGGAAAGTGTGTTGCGTAAACTTGCTCTTGAATTCCTTTGTAATGCAGGACGAATCTAATTATGGATAGCGACGAAGTGTAAAGTAGCTTTTGAATGTCTTTTCTTAAACACGACGAAACAATTAAAGACAGAACTGCACCAAAACGTTTCTCTTAACCACGTGTAGAAACTTTCGAGTATGTGCTTTCGAGCAACTCTCGTTTTGGTGCAGAAACTTTCTTTCAAGCTTGGAAGGCATGTAAATTAATTTCGGACATTGCCGAATCAACTTTGCCCGTAGCTGAATGATTCTCTTGCGTGTCTCTCTTCAACAAGAAGAAACAATTTTGATTAATGTGTCAAGGAAACTTACTCTCGAGTTTCCTTGCAAGTGTAAGGAATAAGTTTTTGGATTGTGCTGTAGCGAAAGGTGCCTGCTGCGTTTCTGCGTGTTGTGGAAAATCGCTCTAGAGTTTCGTTGGAATGCAAGGGTAATCAATTGTGGAGTGTGTCGTAGGCTGAAGTTGCTCTTGACTTTTTTTTATTAACATGACGAAGCAATTTTAGAGAGTACTGCAGCTGAAAGTTCCTCTTGCATAACTTCAATAAGCATGACGAAGCTAGTTTGGATAGTGCCGTATCAAAAAGTTGCTCTTGAGTTCCTTTGCAACCATGACGAAGCAATTTTGGATAGTGATGTATCGAAAACTTGCTCATGAGTTTCTTTGGAACCATGACGAAGCAATTTTGGGTGCTGCCGTATCAAAAAGTTGCTCTTGAGTTCCTTTGCAACCATGACGAAGCAATTTTGGATAGTGATGTATCGAAAACTTGCTCATGAGTTTCTTTGGAACCATGACGAAGCAATTTTGGGTGCTGCCGTATCGGAAAGTTGCTCTTGAGTTTCTTTGGAAGCATGACGAGGCAAGTTTGGAGAGTGCTGTATCGAAAACGTGCTCTTGAGTTTCTCTGGAACCATGACGATGCAGTTTTAGATAGTGCCGTATCGGAAAGTTGCTCTTGGTTTCTTTGGAAGCATGACGAGGCAAGTTTGGATTGTGCCGTATCGAAAAGTTTCTCTTGAGTTTCTTTGCAAGCATGACGAAGCAATTTTGGATAGTGCCGTATCGAAAAGTTGCTCGTGAGTTTGTTTGCAACCATGACAAAGCAATTTTGGAGAGTGCCGTATCGAAAATTTCACCTTTCTTTTCTTCAGTAAGTGTAGCAAGCATGATGAGGACATTTCCGATAGTGTGTTTTGGAAACTTGCTTTTGCGTTTCTTTGGAAAACATAATGATTCGATTATTGTGGAGGTTTTCTTCAGTAAGTGTAGCAAGCATGATGAGGACATTTCCGATAGTGTGTTTTGGAAACTTGCTTCTGCGTTTCTTTGGAAAACATGATGATTCGATTATTGTGGAGGTTTTCTTCAGTAAGTGTAGCAAGCATGATGAGGACATTTCCGATAGTGTGTTTTGGAAACTTGCTTTTGCGTTTCTTGGAAAACATGATGATTCGATTATTGTGGAGGTTGCAATGGAGTAAAGTTGACCTTTGCCAAACTTGACGAAGTATTTATGGATTGCGGCAGGATGAAAAAGTCGACTTGCGGTTCATTGGAAAGCTTGATGAAGAAATTTTCAGAAGATATTTGTGATCGTGTTCCAAAAGTGACTTGTGAAAGCACGCTGATTCAATTTTTGTGCCAGTTTGGTCGGTTTTCCTGACGCAAATTCGTTTATAAGAATTAGTGGCATCGACCGGATTTTTTAAAGCTCATGGCGAACCCGGTTCCAAAGAAAGCTTTTAGTCCGTTTGCAAACCTTCTGCACTAAACGGTCCAGCTTGCGTGGGAGTGCACTGTTGAATTTTGTGGATTGGTTTGGTTTGTTGAATTTTGTGGGTTAGTTTGGTTTGTCGCATTTGTGGGTTAGTTTAGTTTGTTGAATTTTGTGGGTTGGTTTGGTTTGTTGAATTTTGTGGGTTATAGTTTGGTTTGGCGCATTTTGTGGGTTATGTTGGTTTGTTAAATTTTGTGGGTTTGTAGCATTTTGTGGGTTGGTTTGATTTGTTGCATTTTATGAGTTAGCTGGGTTTCTTGCATTTTGTGGGTTGGTTTGGTTTGTTCCATTTTGTGGGTAAGTTTGGTTTGTTGAGTATTGTGGGTTAGTTTGGTTTGTTGAATTTTGTGGGTTAGTTTGGGTTGTTGAATTTTGTAGGTTAGTTTGGTTTTATCTTTCTATTTCAAAACAGTACTGAATAACAGGTTTCGGTCTGGTGAAACTCTGTGCCAATGTTTTGGAATGTTTTGGGCATATTATCTAAGCCCTTGCTCATCGTCTCTGCATCAGTTGATTCATCCTCGATTAATCATCAACATCTGTCGGGGGAACGTTTTCCGGAGTCTGCCTCGAGGTAGTTTGTTAAGTATTTGTGTCTGGGGTCGCAGGATTGCGGGTTGCGCAAAATGGTGTTCGAGCATATCTTTGCCTCACGTTTGGCCATTTTATTTGTAGTTATCAATACTGCCGTGCCATTTCCACGGACTGCTTTAACTGACTTTTTTCAAAGTACTCCCATAGTAGTTCGCTATACGATTCATTATATTTTTCCGTGATCTGAAAGAGAATTTAAGTCGCAATTCTTGGTAAAATGCTAAAGTGTGCCTGTCGAGGGCTACTTCACATTTCGGAGTTCCTCAAACGAATTCCACACAAATCTTGCTATCTCCTTTTGGGCATTTCTTCCCCCGCCTGATTATAGTCACATCACGATAACACAAGTGTGTTTTCAACCCCCTTTTCTATTTCCAGTGGCATATATGGGGACTGACAACTTACTTGCTTACTTCCAAACAACTTTGGGTGGTATTCTAGGACCTTCTACTAGAGAAGTTTGAAAGGGCAACCTTGTCAAAGGCATCACCATTGGTCCAGGGCCAACATCATGTGCAATCCCTGCTCGGAATTCAAAGGCTTTTCAAGGATAAGTTGAAATCGTTTAATTCTGCTTCAATGCTTTAAAAAGAACCAAAGGACTTTTGAGTTCTCAAGGAAAGTTAATGATAGCAAATCTTTCAGGGAGACATTCGACAGATCTGTCCCCCAGTACCAAATCACTAACTGGTTAGGATTTTAATACGTCTTTTCATCCCATGTACATTCCATTGATTTATGTTACATTTTACTCTTCTGAGATTTATTCATTTGTTGTACCATCAATTGTTTTTCTTTCTTCGGTATTTTCTCACTCCCTTTGATGTTACACTTCAGGATTTCATTAATATAGCAAACTTCTTGCTCAAACACACCGATACCTTCTCTTTTGGAGAGTTTGTTTTCCAAAAACGCTTTTTTCCAGCGTGTGAACACTTCTTATTGCGTCAATTTTGTTTCGCGTTAAATTTTGTTTCGCATTAAAAGGCGTGAGCGCCAAACTTGAGTTCACAAGAAACGTATTGCTTTTTAGAGTAGTCAGAAAATGCCGAGCTATATATGTTATCGATTTTTAATTGATGGTTTTGTGTTTTGTTTTGTTATCCCTCCAATCATGCACAAAGCCAACGATAAGTTCGAAGTGAATCCCGCAATGGAGACGTGCATACCATTGCAGGTGATCAGCAGACCGAAAATCTAAGCATCTGCCACCTGGGCAGGTTCAAACGCCAAAATCAAGGAATCGAATACCACAGGATGTTTCCATAAAGCTTTCTAAGTAAATTCATGACGACAAATCGTTCTACTAGATGTGCCGATTTCAATTCCAAACACGACTTACGGTTTGACGAATCGGCTAACAGCTCGGTAAAAACCCCGCTTTGCATCCTACAGCGGGGACTCGAGCAATAAAGGGCACTAGTCGCCGTGTTGTGGCTGCGCAAAGGCGATGCAGATGCCATGACACAAGGCAGGGTGCATTTGGAAGGCCAAAGTCACGCGTAAAATTTAGAATACAAGCGTGCAATTTGGGCCTTGCCAATTGTTTTTAGCATTTGGTAAACGTTAGATTCGGGAGAACGGTTCAACATTTCCAAACGAACGTTCAAGCTTTTTTTCCAACGTCGTGATGTTATCGTCCGTGGAGTATTTTCATTTCTTTCATCTTTGTCTTTCAAATACAAAAAACTTTGCGGATGGGGACGGGGACCCTGTGCGCACAAAGAAGCTTTATATCATTGAAAAATCTGCAAGAAGAAACGGGCATGTGGATCAAAACTGAAGCATGCTGTTTTAATGACCGTTCTTCTACCGCTCACAAAGGGAGTTGGGAATTATCTAGTTGAAAGGAATACCGGTAAGCTACGAAATTAAATCAAACTGCAAAATGTCGGTTACCTTCATTCGATTTTCGAGAGCTACTTGTTGAGAACCTGTTGAGCAAAGCAAGCTAAGAACATGTGTCTCGTCATAGAACTGACCTCCTGTGTTCCGGTGGAGTTTGTTAGATGCTGCCAATCCAATTTCCGAACTCAACGCACCAAATTTGCCAGATACAATTCTGCCAAGCTGCAGAAATCGACTGTTCCACAATGTTCCTGCCACTTGAATAACCAGCAGCACACCCCGAAGGGCAGCCCCACGCTGCACAACCACCTCCTCCCGATGCCTTCTGTGAATTGATGCACCTGAGAACAAACACAGAATTTAAAATAAAATAATTCAATAGCATCCACTAGAAATATTTCCTAAAGGATAAAAATTACTGGTGTTGCAGGGAACAGACCAAGGAGATTTCTGCGATGAATTAGGCGTGTACATGGCAAGACTTTAGCGACGAGATATTGCTGAGTCAACCACTTACATAAGATCATTCAGGTCTACTTGATGGCATGTACTTGTGGGTGATTATCCCAGCAGGCTACGGAGTTAGAGAGCCTTGTCGAATTTGCTTGCCATGACGGCCAATGTTGTTTGCACATTCATGTGAGTTCCAAAAACGATTAATTTGTGAAAATCACAGTCATTAAGCAAAGCTCTACTAGCAAAGCCCGTGGGAATGACTGAAATTTCATGGTGGCAAGACCAGGCTTTTTGTTACAATAGCCTAATCAATTATGGTCCTCAACAACCAAAGTCATTTGATGTTAACGAATATTACCATTCTAATTACCAAGAGCAAAAGTGGTTAGGTGGGCTACCCGTCAGGCTATACTCAAGGGAAAGCTTTATGCCGGGTACTTAAAAGGTAATTATGGTGTGATATTGCATCTCGTGGCATACGTCCCTCTGATCTCCAGCAGGCCCATTGTTGCGCATATCTTGTAAGGTTTCACAGAGCACAGGTGAAGTAATTACGAAGCTACCATTTCATTTCGATAATGCTGGCGCCGTCGTTAGCAGGTAGGTATTCAGGGTAATTTCACCTCCCACCTGTAATGTTACATCGGCCACTGCAACAATGCGTGTAAAGTTTTTCTGGATTTTGATGGGACTAAAGAAAGTCATACGCTGCTTTTATGGAGAAAATACCAGTTGATTCCAAACCAGACGACACAACTTGTATGACTGATTTGGCTTGCAGATAAAATAAGCGTAACAAAAAACCGGCTCATAACACTGCCCTTGCCACATTTCGCCTTTCCTATATTATCTGCCAAGTTTCTTTAAATCTCGACCTCAGTCCTAATCTAAGTGGACACCTAACGCTGCACTCGATTTATGTACGCTTCCCGAATTCACCTCTGGAGCAACCCTTAGCAATCACCACGGTCGTCTAATTCATAATTCACAACAACGGCCGCAACAGGATCACCGAAACAGCGGGAAACCGCAAAAGTGGAATTACCCTATTAAATCATGTAGGTATCCGAATTCGGAAGAGAGTGACTTCGATATTCGATTGGGGCAATCGAAAAACCCATGGTAACACCCAGCATAAATCTGAGTCAACGAGTATAAGTGTACGCGACACAAGACTATAAAACGGACACAACTGCCAAGAACGGCTAGAATATGTGTTTCTATATTCCAGCCGAGAATTCCGTCTTCCATAATTATGTAGTCTGCATTCCATAACGTTCGAAACAGCCGAGAATGCTGGTAGGCCGAAGACCTCGGGACGAATCCCAAGCCAATTATGTGAAAAATGCCTATCTCAAGAGTTCCCTTCTCAAAAGTTCCTTATCCCACGGTTGCATAATTGGTTTGGCGCCCTTAATGGGCGTTGTTCTGGGACATTAATAGGATTGCCGCGATAATGGGCATCTTTTTGATGGTGCTAATTGTTGGTTAATTAACTCATATTTTGCCAGAAAAGCCAAATGCACGCTACTGCTTTGTCTTTCTGCACTTTCCTTTTGAAACCCACAGAATCCCAATATCACCATAAAGTGCTGAACAGTCAAATTTTAAAGACGAAATATTCCGTTTTGCAAAATGATCGCAACTGCCTACACTTGAAAACTTAATCGATATATTCCGGCACTTTTATGGCACTACAGCCTACACTTGAAGACGCGGCCAACCAAACCTGCAATGAAATTTTACATTTCTATTACTGAGCTTTCGATCACTCCATACGTGTATTCTCAGAGTGCCAGTAAGAAAAATTCAAGCGAGCAAATTGATCTGTTCAGTGCAGTAAACCAATGCCAACTTCGCCTCAACCTGTACCTCACTGTTACGTGACTGACTGATTCGTGTGAGTAAAACGTTAGCTGGCTGTAAACTCGTATGCTAAGCGTCGTTTATCTATTGAATTTTCAACTTGAAAAGGGGTGTTGTCAACTCTACTATCTTGCGGCAGTACATGCCCTCAATAATTTTAGCCAATCGCGCAACAATATTAGCCATTGTGTCAGACACCATGATTCGCACCATCGTATGTTTTCAGCTCGTACCCTGTTGACACAACGACACTGAAGGCCCAAACATAAATATCATAGATGGCCACGTTTGATATCGTAAACTTTCCCAAGTTCTTCGTCTCCCATTCACAAATTAGAAACAAGGTCAAATGCGATGTTTTCAAGTGGGTTGAGATTTTCACTGCAACGTGATTCAGTGTCTGGATAAACGCACCACGCTGTTGAGCTTGTGGAGGAGTTGTAATCGCTCTGTGAAAACGAAAGCAGCTTTGGGCAGCATGTTGTCCAATCTGAGAAGGTTATTCAATGACACTCCACTTTAAGTTTCAAACTTTCAAGATATCTAATTTGTTTCAGTTGCTGCGTGCTTAGCGATTATCCATGTTCTTTGAAAAGACCTTGGTCAACTTGGTATGGTGCCTATTGCTGAGCTTATCTGTGAAGTTGGAACGGATCTGAAATGGGGCTGTTTTCTCATCTCTTATTAGGGTCAGATGTGTGACCTATACTTGCAAAATTATCTGCTACACCTATAGCTGTTCTTGTCGCACACACAATATAGAAAGCTCGACCTGGGAATTTTCTGGAGAGGTACCCATATACCAGTATCTATGCGTCCGGGCTAGTTTTGACATTATCTGCCTATTAGAATCTTTGAAGTATCCCAGTATTTATTTAGTAAAATGAATTCACATTTCTTTTCGGTTGGCATTTGTGGGATTTTAGTAGCATTTTTCTCGCCGCTCGTGCTCAACGATATTCTTGGATGCGCCAAAGAAATTTAGGAGCATGTGAAGAAAAGGTATAGGACAATTAATAGGACAATTAATACATCAAAACTTATCTTTTAACCAGCTTTTCAAATAAAAAGACCAAATAAATTGGCACAAGTTCAATTTTAATTTGATTACAATCTCGAGATATAACTCAAAGTGCAGGCTTCAAAAAACTTCAACATAAACATAAAGTGTCCGCAGAAATACAAAACAGAATTATTTTTTTCCAACAAGAGGGCATATGTTTCATCGAACCGACTCTGTTTTAACCATCGCAATACCAAAAGTTCGCATCCAGAAATTCTTCTCTCAGTTTTTGTCATAAAAGGTCCACACATGGGAGCTCAACAGGTAGGTTAACTGCGGAGCTCCAGGAATCGTATTGCTTGGCCACACAAGTCGGCAGTTATGCTCTGATCTTTTAGCAGATAAAAATCTGATACAAGTTTACCTGTAGGAGTTGAGTTTTTTGCGATTTCTCTAACCACCAGCTTCACTGTTCTTCTGCATTCACTGTATTCCCACTATCATCCGTGACAGAGTATCCACTATCCACACTATCATCCGTGCCAGAGTAAAACTTCATCGATGGTTCAAGAAGCATATGTTCTACCCCGTCCACTATGGAACCTCTTCAACTCGAGTAAAAAAAGCCAAAAGGGATTAGATGTTGGAACGTTAAAAGTCTTTCCATATAATGAGCGAAGAATCCTGAATTAAACTGCATGCACCGTATCTTAAAGGAAATTACGCTTCGATTGTATTCAGTGATGTTTTTAAACACTTTTCCACCCAAGGATAGCAGATATAAATACCAAATTGAGAGATTGAGATAGCATCAATATTTGCAGAACGACGTGTCTTAAAAGGTGCCACAACTAGCACTGGATCCGACAGATGATCGAGCCAAAAAATTGGCTGAAGTTGGCAGAGACAAAAAACGCATAGAGGTCCAATGAATCAAATCAAATCACTCCATATTTTACTTTGGTCTAAATTACCTTTCTAACATTGTTAGATAGTTGGAAATGGAAACAAGAAAGAAGGAATCACTTAACAATCAAAAAAGAAGTCAGAAATATCAGTGATAATCTCTTCAGTGTCAACATTGCGTCACTTAAAATTCACGAGTTCTGGAAGCATTATGCTGCCCGCTCCACTCTTGTCTAATTTTTCGTGAACTACGTTGAAACATTATGTCACTGATCCGTCCCTTGACTAATTTCGTCCGAACCGAAAACACTTTTGTGAGCCTCCTCGAAGAAGGTATGAAGAAAAGGAACTTCTTAGGCTGGTAGTCTCAAGTAATCTTTGTTATTCCAGAGAATGCTGGTTTATTTGAAGGCACCAGAAAAATAAAAATTACCTTGCGGGAAAATGCTATTTGGCGGAAATAAAGAACAATTTCCAAAGTTTCTCTTTATCTTCAGTGCCATCACTTTGAGAAAAATATACACGAGCGAATATAAAATACAAATCAAGCGCTCTGCAGATGTCCCATATGGATCAGGAGAATTTTTAGGTTTTGAGCCAATCAAGATTTGATAGCCTTTCGTGGATGATTTTATGATCACTGCAACTCCTCCATTGTTTTTGACAATGTCCTCACTTGCCTGAAAATGATGAAGTTCTCATGAAAGGCCACAATGTTAGAAGTACTGATATCCCATCATTTTTAGAGAGAGAAAGAAAACATTGTTCTGCTGCTGCAGAGCATCATCCAAGAGTTTTGTTTTTTCTTTTAAGCGAATTCAGGCATTGACAATTTACAGCAACACAATTCGATTACTCCTCATGCAAACTGATTCCATAAGTCTGGGTTCTCAGCAGTGAGGGATGTGCATCATTCTAAACACATACCTATGCGCAGATAGCTAGTCTGCTCAGTGTGGAAATCGGTTTTTGTGCACTTTTGGATCTGAGGTTTACAGAAAACCGGCGCTATTTCTTCGACGATGGAGAAGTCAAAAGAAGTCCTGGGAACACCTGACCCCCAGGAAAGAATGCCCTAAAACCATGGAGAATAGGTACATGGCGTAAAGTAGCTATGTAAAAAACTGGAATATGTTCAGAATACGAGTTGTGAATCAAAAACAAAATGAACGAAAGAAAAACATTCCTTGATCGAGTTTGAGTAAAGTATATTTATGTTCAAAAGAACAGATCTTGTGAGATCGAAAATCGAAAATTTTGACTCTGTTTTTATATTGATGTGGGGGTGTCACCTCTTCTAAACAAACCTTGGAGTCACTGGAAAGAGTAGGCAACAGCATGGAGAAAGGTGGAGGTAGTTCCACGGCATCGAACAAAACTCTGTTGAAGAAACCCCGAGACCAACTGCTGGACGTTGTTTCGAAGAATTCAAACATGACGATTGGTTACACTTGCATAGCTGGGATTGTCAAATTCTGAGCGGCAGTTTCGTCTTATTATTTTGAAAAAATGCTGCAGTATTTCTAATTAAGGAAACCCTCAGCATCGACTTGTTTCCACAGCTCTGCACTGACTTCGATACCATTCCTTCAAAGATGTATAAAAATAGCTATCCAACAAGAATGAACTGATCCCAACCAAATATAAACATCAATCAGCCAAATACGACGAAGGGTCGAAGGAGATGCCATGTAGTCAGCTTGGAAAACACATGCCTACGCTCACGCCATGTGAGATCTGCGATATACCGCTTGTAAAATTTATTCCTCAATGGATTTTCAGTCTTTTTTTGACCAAAATCCTGCATCCAACAAGGGATACACCGCTTGTAAAATATATTCCTCAATGGGTTTTCAGCAATTTTTTTTACCAGAATCCTGCATCCAACAGACCAGCCTCTGGCGCAGAGCAGCTTGAACGAAGCAAGGGTAAGATTCGGCTAAGACAACAAGCGTGAAGTAAAAAAAGAACAGGGTAAGATCGGAGACAGTGAGTGAAAAATGGACAGCTTTTTCCCGTCCAATGCAGGTGCCTTAAGGCTCTCACTTGTATGATTCAGGCATACGGCTCAGAGCACACGTGCACATCGGGAATAAGGAGAATTTCCCCTAGCTAAAACGCAACGCCCAGAATTTTACCCAATATGTTTTTCCGTCTTTTCTGGCATTTCGTCTTTCTCCAAAAGTCTTCTCCCTGGTTTACGATTACATACACTTTTAACCAAAAAATACCTATGGAAGGTTTCCCGGCAGCCAATTTACATCGTGTATATACATCCTATTTGTTTGTGCTATGAGTCTGGAAATTCACTCCCATGACGTCTGGGGATTGGATGTAAAGAACTTGTGTTTTTAAACCACGAGGACAAATGTTTTAAACCCCGCCCATGTTAACTTGGATTTTTACCGTATGCATGTTCTGCTTTTTTTACTCAATTGTGAATTTTAGAAAATATTCGATTCTGAAAGTTTTCATAAAAATTGAATAGGAATTGCAGAAAATTTGCAAAAAATTGCAACCATGTGCAAGTCATAAGTGTTTACATTGGAAAGGCTGCAAATATCTCACAAATATTTGGCTGCGAAACACCGTCTGATTAGGCATGCATCTCAGTTTCGTGAGATTAAAATCGGCTGACCGGATATCTCTCTTCGGACAAGTAAATTAAGATTGCCACCAGAATCACCGTTTCGCCAAAAAGAAATCCTGAAAATGTGGCATTGTTGTCGACAGGCTTTCGCAGAAGCTGGGCTTTAAAAGACGGCCTTCGTTGATTTCTCTTTGCTTCTGACGCACTTCCGGGAAAATATTTGCAGATACAGCACAAAGTACTGCAATGAAGAATGTTCCCAAAATTCTCACGAATGTTCCCAAATTTCCCTGAATTTTGGAAAATGGACTATGCCCGCAAAGTAAATGTATGGGTTGTCTTAACGGATTTGTGAAAAGATTCTGGGCGCAAGGAAAGTCCTTCAGGTCAAAGGTCATTCGAAATCCTGAAATCCTGAAAAAGTGGCATGAAAGAACGTTTATGAAATGGAAAGTTCCATCGCGTTATTTGGGATGGAAGAGGTCAGATCCACCTGATTCACTCCCTATTGCTCCATTGATCTCACCGGTGTACAGCGGCGAGAAAATTAATTGGACCACACATGGTAACGTTTCTTTCGGATTTTTGGGGAAACCTTGGACCCATCGAAATTGGCGTTCCATCACTGATGTGATGCATATTTCAGTGCAACAAATCCGATTTCTTGAACCTGAAATCTCCACGATTCTCCCAGTTTTCTCTGAAAGATCGAAAAACCAGCAGCAATTGATGGCACGAGTAAATTTCTCGCCACTGTACTCAGCGAGAATCATTCGATGTCTGATGGGATATTTTCTTTTTCTGCCTATTGCAAATATACTAGGCATGGTAAGCAGTAACTTACACCAACATACCCGACCTTTTTCGATGCAGCGGCTACGGGGCCTTAAAATTCCCAAAATTCAGAGAGATACAGAGACTAAAGGATGCATGTCAATGGCAGTGGACCAAAAAACGGTCTGGGCTTTCTATGAGTTAGCCTTTTGTGCTCTAACCATGCAGTGAGTCCAACAGAACTGAAAATGGTAACGAGTGTTGGAAATGAAATCCCTTCACAAATCCAACAGCTTCAAGACGAGATCACCAAAGTTACGCACGAACCCACAAACATATCATGCGTGCGTATGCGATTGCTTAGAACACTAAATTTTGAATGGCGATGTTAAGAACACTTTCCTTTTTAAATTAAATTTTCCGTTTCATAGCCAAAAACGCGGTTAATGTGTGAAGCTATTCCCTTAAACGTGGATAACTGGGGAGTCTACTGGACACCGTTGGATACATTAAGTTTGTGTGCAGTTGGGGAGGAAATGTTGCTTTGGTCAGAGTAAAATTCAAGGGATATCCATAGGCACCCGCTTGTTTTCGTTTGGGAATCGAGACGTTGAAAGAAAAATTGGCATGTGACGACATTGAATGCGGAATGCATCAGGAGGTGCATAAGCGTTCTTGATAAACAAAAACAAAAAGATTGAGACAACATATTGGACGAACATTTTATTTTTGGAGTCTGGCGGGAAATGCCCCACATCGAAAAATTTGTTTTGTCCTGGGCTGCGGTGGAAACGGCACAGTACGGTTATTGAAGCTGCCTAAAGAAGAAGCAAGTTGCTTTTCTTTTGATGTTCCACTACGCACCCTTAACCTCGAAGTTCGCGTTCAGTCGAAATATTTTGTGATTTTTAGGTGGCCACCGCGGCGCGGGCGGGGTAGGGGTCAAGCGCGGCTGTGCGGACGGGGATTTCCCAGACAGCTGTTGCAACGGGAACATGTTGAGACATGTTTTGATGCGGATCTCGGTGTCCGACTTCGCGTCTGGCTGGGTAGCGGCCTCACGCACGATGATGAGGATACAAACGGTCGGTTCTTCGAACCTCGTTGATGACTCATCAACCCGGATGTGCACACGGATGTTCAAGGTCATGACCCGGATTTCAAGGTCATTGACCCGGATGTGAACCCGGATGTGACCCGGATGTTCAAGGTCATTGACCCGGCTGTTCAAGGTCATTGACCCGGATGTTCAAGGTCATACCCATATCCCCGCAACAGTATGCGGACCGGGAGCCCAAATCACGATCATGAGGGTTTAAGCGGATCGGTTCTTCGAACCTCGTGGGGAAACCCCGGATGCCTCAAGGTTATCGGCCTTCGCTCTGAAGGTCATCGGCGACTAGTGGGGAAAACCCGGATGTTGCTCGGTGTGAGCCGGATGCGGATGCTCGCGGAGGCACCTCACGCACGACCATGGGGATGACGTCATCGATGACTCATTTGCCCCTGAGAGTATGCAATTTGCCCCTGAAAGTATGCAACCGGGATGTACAAGGTCATGACCCGGATGTTCAAGGTCATTTCAAGGTCGTACCCATCCCGGGCATTCTATTTTTTCCCATCTTCGTACCCAGTCAAGACATTTACCGGATTTTGCCGTGTGCCAAGTTTGGTTAAAATTAGACTCTGCGTTCCGATGCAAATCACGTTTTTTTTGTTTCGGTGGACTCGCACCCCATTTGCAGTCGAAGGGGTTGAACGAAAATTCCAATCTTCAAATTCAGCCAAGATATTTGCCGGACACTACTTCCTGCCGAATGTGGTTAAAATTCGACGTTGCGTACCGGTGCAAGCAACGTTTTTCTTTCGGGGGGTTCGCACCACATTTATAGTTGAAGGGGTTGAACGAAAATACCCATCTTCGAACTCGTCCAAGACATTCGCCGTACACTCATTCCTACCAAACTTGGTTAAAATTGGACGTTGCGTGGCGCTGCAAATAATGTTTTTCTTTCGGGGGGTTCGCACCCCATTTACAGTCGAGGGGGTTGAACGATAATGCCCATCTTCGAACTCATCCAAGACATTCGCCGGACACTACTTCTTACCAAATTTGGTTAAGATTGGACGCTGCGTTCGGCTGCAATCGTGTACACAATAAATACAGAAGGTACCAGTAAAGGGCTTGCAAGCTCGCCTAAAACAAAAGGTACCAGTAAAGGGCTTGCAAGCTCGCCTAAATAAATTTCAATCCAGAAATGCTCCCATTGAGATGGGCTGCACCAACAATTGCAAACGCAAGAGATATTCTTCAAGCTGCACTCCAGCATTGTCTGGACATCCCTGCCGTGAAAAGGAAAGAAACAGCAACTCATGATTTTCATGTTTCGAGAAAAATGAGTTTTAATGAAAATATCATTTTCCGGCCATATTTTCGGGAGTTATGATCCGAATTTTTCGGTTAATGTCTCATTTGATAGATAACTGAAAGCCGAATATGCTGTCCAATTATCATCCAAAAAGTCCG